>JAQIXW010004080.1:0-12138 GCA_034700685.1 Willowsia buskii
CAAAAAATCAACAGTGATCAGCGCAGCCTTGCCATATCCGAGTTTTCTGAATCTGGTCTGGGGGAGGATGAAAGTGCAACTGATGATGATGTAATTGATCCTGATCTAATTCTTCTTGATGATGAGCTAACAACTGGTGGTGACAGCATGTTTTCACAGGTAGTATGCAAGAAATTTTAATATGAACAATAATGAATATGGATTTGAGTCCTTGAACCAAGCTGTGTAATATAAAGAAATCATGAATATCTATTTTTTTTAAAATTAATTTTATGTGACAGAGCACTCAAACTCAGATTGATGATTTGGTAATATTGGAACAAGAATCTTCCTCAGTGTCAGCCGATGAAAGGTCAGGCCACCAGGTGGGTTCCGAAAACAATAGAAAAATTGTTAATCTTAAAATCCCAAGGATAAAGCGGGCATAAAACCTTTGTTTTACTAATCTTGAATTAGGATCTTGCGTCATAACTCTCCTGGCCTTGAAGATTCTCAAAACAACTAATGTATGATTAGTTAACACAAAAGTTGTATGCCCACACCAATCACCAATACTTACACATCATCCAACTCATCTGTACCCAGCAAAGTGAAAACCTGAAAAATTTAGATCAAAGGAACTAAATTCATAAAGTACGTATTTTGAAAATGAAAAAGATGATATTGATTTGGAAATACATACGTAAATACCTATGCTAGTTAGTTTTTGAGCTTATAGAAGAATTAAATAACTTTAGTTTAGTTAATATTTTTTATATATGTATAAATTGAGAATAAGAATATGGAAATGCACATAGGTATGATATTTAAAGCTACCTAATAATGATTATGAAATTGGTAAGGTGTGTTGTTAGCATCTTGTGAATACACAATACGTGTCAAGTATAACGCATATAGCCATAATGCGTTTGTTATTAATAAACGAATTCTAGTTACATAAAAATCAAAAAAATTGTGAATGAATGGGTTGTGTAGGTACATATGTACAGTAATAAATACCTATGAACAATCAGATCTACTGCGTCGTAATTCCTGTGGAACGTGAAAGTTTTTAAATGTAAGAATAATAGCTTTTACGAGCTTCTCCACTTACTACCAAACGATGTTATGGGTTTTGGACAGATTTGAGTTCAGCAAACATACCTACATAAAAAGACTTGCTAGCGCCATCTAATGAAGATGAAATCATTAATTTATAATAACTTACTTAAATTAATTTTTAATAAAGAATAAAAATAAAACTATTAATTTCCATAATTTCTTCGATATTTCATTAAAAGATAAACATAAACTCTACAAACAGGACAACCTTGATAATGATGATCCGCAAGAATGTCACCACATAAAGAATGGGTTAAAGACAATAGAAGATTGTTTTATGTTTTACGACATCGACATCAATATTGAATATACATCCGTATTAAGAAACCTGTCGAATTGAATACATACATATTATAGAAAAGAGAAATCAGTAATGCTACTTCTGTATGGTGTTTCTGCAGGCATGTGTCCACATTGATTCATATTATTTTATGCACAAATAACAAAGTTGCTACTTAAGTAAGTCATTTCGCATAATTGTGTATTAACAAATCTATTTTAAATTCAGGGAAAGCTGTAAGATAATAGGATTGCAAAGTAGATTGAGAAAAAAGGTTAAAATGAATATTGAACGGGTAGATTTTCTTTGAATCAATCTATTCCTTTTCTTCTAATAAATTTGTATTTCTATACAAACTATAAAGATTAGAGATGGATAGCAAGATTGAACGTGACATATCTAGTGAATGCACCGTCGCGACCTCAACTACCACAAGTGGGGACCACACTGGCCAACTATTTGTACCTTCATCCACCGAAGGACAATCATTGTTCATTGTAAATCCCATTTTATCCAGTATCCAGAACCAGAATCATTTTGTACCATCAAGCAGCAGTGATAATCAACTTTCAATGCAGTCTTTGCAAGTTGATAATCAAAATTATGCAAACAATGTTCAAGGACCATCTGGAGGATCGGTGACCAATTCACTTCCGGTTTTAGTTTCAAATGGATATTCTCATTTTCTGTTTCAAGCATCTTCGTTTATGCAACCGGGTGCGCCTAGCGATTTGGATGAAGGGGAGCTACCCCCGTCTTTGGTAGAAGCTTATAAATTCATGGAGTTAGCAAGAAGCTCTCTACAGTCTGCTGTTTCTCAAATGAATGAACAACTACGAAAATCTGCGGAAGAGAAAGACAAACTGGTTGGTGAAAATAAGGGCCTAGAGAAAAAATGCTTTCACTTGACTCAGGAAAAAGAAAGACTCCAGAATAAGCTTGAAGGGAAGCTAATCGCAGAGCGGAAAGTATCTTCAAAACTTCAACAAGAGTTGAAAAAGTGCAAAGAAAGTTTATCTCAATTGAAGGAAACAACAAAGCAGAAAGACGATCGTTTGAAAGCAGAAAAGAATGACAGGAACAAAAAGGAGTTGCAAATGAAAGAAATGAAAATGAAGATAGATAGACTGTTACTAAACTGTAATGAAAAGGATAAAGAGCTTCAACGCGTGACGGAAATGAAGGAACGGGTTGTGAGCGAGTATTGTGAATACTTTACTCAGCCAACAACATTGAATATGCTGGTTCAAGAACAATTGGCCATAAACTCATCAACACCACTAGAGGTGCAAGTTTTGTTTGAAAAAAATAAAAAGGATCCTCTTCTGGATACCCGTAGCGTTAATGCTCGAAAAACCGGTAGTATGGCAAACGCCACTGATAAAGAACTTAAGCGAAAATCAAGTTCCAGTTCCAACAGTCCAGATGAAAAATGCTTTAAAAAGTCGACAAATGACTCAACAGCTTTGAGTGTTACTTGCAAAACCGAAACCATTACTGAGATTTATGATAACATCTGCAGCAGTGATGAAGAAGAAGGGCAAATATTTTAACCTTAATATGGAAGCCGGAAGTCAAAGCAGGACAATGAGAAACTTTATGATTTTGTGATTTATTCTAAATGTGATGAGGCATTGTTTAGACTACAACAGCTTTTGATTTGTTAAAAACTCACCAATAATATTAGCTCATGACCTTGAATGGTAATCGAAAAGTGCGTAACATTTACGTAGTTGTGCTTCAACTACATATCTAACAAAATTATGTATTCAAATTAGCTACAGTATAGATTTAAACTTGCTTGTTCATTAATAATGTCAGTTTCATTTGATTCAACAGTGTCTTATCGTGTGTTTGTCAAATCAGCAAGAAGTATCACCCTGACCTTAAATACTGTGCTGACCCATAGTGTACGAGTAAATGCTATTTTTGTTTTAGTTGGTGAGGTCAGTTACATCCGGTGATAACTTTTTAGATACACACAGATTATTGCGAAAGGTTGTGGTGTGAGTTGGCCTGATTAGAGTTGCATGTTCAACAACTTCATAAAATATGATGTACTGTACTGCTTCTGACTTGTATGTATGTATTGTATAATTGTATACTATAAACCATTTGTACTTTTTACATATCTTTTTAAACCTTTTGTTAATTTCCACTTCAATGAGTTGTGTATTATGCTTTATGCTGCTTCGTTTGTAATATGCATTGTAAATCTTGAAAAGAAAGAGAAAAATAAAAGCGTATAATGGAAGCCTGACAAAATTCAACTACATGCAACATTGTTATAAACCATATACTAAATACGCTGAAGAATAAATTTCTTTTGATTTCATGCAAATCAGGCATCCGACATCCGAGGTTGGCTCTAGCTCCTTACTAAAAAAACTTCCCTTCCTGGCAGGGGCATCATGCAGACACGTAATATATTAAATATCCTACAACCCTGGCCCTCATGTATGCAGTATTTTAAAGAATACGTGGACAAATATAAGAGGTTATGATTAATTTCTACATATTTTAGAACGGAGAAGTATCGATTAATTTTCAAAAGTTGTAGTAAACTTTTATTAGTTTGCGACCATCATCGCATCAAAAGCAGCATGTGGGCAAATGTCTAGCTCATTCGAATGTTCTCATCGTTTATAGGAATATATATTCCCATCTTTGGCCTTCTTTCTCTTCGGAGAAAAAGCAAAAAGTGAAGGATTTTCAACTCAATGCTCACGTTCGTGTGAAAATTTAACAAGCAATTCAGTCGTTTTATTTTTTATGTTACAGCCATATCGTCATTTTCTCAAACAGCAAGTATCGTGTCATGCTGGTTGCATTTGTTCCAAATTGCATTATCCTCGTACTTCTCCTCTCCTGGTCTTGGAATACATTGTGTGACAATCAGGTAAATTATAATAGGAAGTTGAATTTCCTCGTAGGAGGTACAACAACAATAAGTTTATTTTGTAACTACAAGAAAACGTCTATTTTTGAAGCTCGAAACTCTATGCTATTTCAATATGATATTGACCGGGTTCTCAGCATAAAATATACACTACATGCGAATTGGAAACGGCGGATCAACATTTTATTGAGTTTTCATCTACTATAGTAGATGCTGGCGTTGCTGAAGTCGCTGATTGCTGCAATGCTATGTGCTGCTATGTGGGTTGCAATTACTTAAACTCTTATTCATGCTTATCATTTTTTTGCAAAGCAAACACGTTTTATCATTCCAGTAACAGCAATCAAGAGATACATACATGTCATTTTATGACAATCATGTTTTGCTGATTCGTGAAATTCGCATTGGAATAAAGCTTTGGATTTTATTTTTGAACAGAAATCTCTTGTTTACTTAAAAAATTTATTGTCAACTTCACTCAATTTTTGAGATTAGACAAGCAGAAAATCAACATGATTACTTTACTGGTCCTCATATATTTTTTCTACCTCCTACGATTGTGATCCTGTTTTACTCGAATCACTCATTCCATTTAACCATGTTCATCTCTTCAAGTTAAACAAAATTAAAATCAGTATAATTACATTATATAGCCGCTAAGCTTGCATCATCCATCTATCCTCGAAACTTAATTTTTAGAATAATAAATGTTTACTTTTAAGTTAGTATAGACCTCTCTTCATACAATTGACAATGCATATAAATAACCTCAGCGAGCGGCCATTCCTTGATTAATGATAAAAGTATGACTTTACTCATATCACTATATTCAAATGCATTTTACGTACATAAAGTACGGGCATTTTTTCATTTTGTGGATGTACATTCACAGTAAAACTTAAGAGTGCAGTGTTGGTGAATAATCAAGTTTTGTCTAATTTCATTGCATAACATGATCTAATCTCATCTCATTCTTTGTATCAAGCAACCAGTAACCATTTACCAAGTGTATAACCAAGCATGTTATAGTGAGTCAAATACTAAGCAAAAGAGAATTTTCCCTTCTCCATTTCGCTTCCTCGCATTTATTGATCTACATCTCCGGAGAGGATTTTTGAAAACAAAAAATATATCAGGACAAAATTTTAGTACTGAAATTTATTCTCGCAATGCTTCCTGTCAAGTACGTACACAGATAGATTCTCACGTTTCTACTTATTAATCCTAATTATTAGTACTCAGATCGACATGCATATTTCTTGCATGAAAAAACCCTTTTAAATAATAAAATTCCTTGGGGAAACAACGCATTGTTAATTTGAAAATGACAACTCTACTGTTTCTTTTTACCTTGAGAAATATTACGTGCAATATACATACCTACATTATATATATGTCTGTTCCATCCCCTGCAAGCAAGTTATAAAAGATTAAAAGATTCACCAAGGAGCAAGGCAAGGGCGAGACCAATTGTGAATGTACACGTAAGTATCTACTGCAGTGACAGAAGTAATGCTAACAGATTTCTCCCTGTCATTTCACACGGCAATATTTGATACTGCCAAAGTTTATTATGAAAGGAGCATATCAAGCATCATGCAGCAACGCCAATGTAATACGACAACTTGATGAAAAATACATTTTTTCCATCATTCCTATTCCTACTAAACCATTCAATTCACTTACCTTAAGTTTACAGTTACAGAGAGTATTTACGACTTCTTGTTACGATATTCCTCTTATTGAGCTAAACCTGTGGAGCATCGATCTCCACAACAGTTTTTATTACTGCTCATACATAATGGGAAAAGTGAACAGTTTTTCAGCTTCACACATTCTGTAAACACTTATATATTTTAACTCCCTAAATGCTCAAAGACACACAAGTGTAGGTAGAGGTAGATTGTATATGTGATGTATGTAGCGTCATTCTTACTAACAAGCCATCGCATCGCAGTACTCGCAGATCGCAGCATCAACAAGTAAGCACGAAAAAGTAAGTATGCAAACTTTTTTTCTTGCGAACGTTTTCCTTTTCTCTCTTGGCAGTGTAGTGTAGTTGTTGTGCAAGTGCATCACTTCATTTTCAACGTGCTCGAGCTCTACGACACATCGACGAGCCGATTTGAGGCTGTTTATGGTGTTGGTGTTGTTGGTGACATAGTGTCTCTTCTCTTTCTTTGTCATTCGCATAGAATAGCCCGTTCGATTCTCCTTTTGACATTTCCAGTGTGCTAGAGCAGCGTTTTGATGGCTTAAATAAATCAGGTTGGATGAAATTCAAGCACAGTATTGCATTATTAACGTGATTTTAAGTTCAACTTCCGTCTCTCACTACAGGAAACTAAACGCATAAAAACACTCATGCCTACTTAGTATTTTAAAAGTATATATCCGTTTGTCACTGTCACACATTCGGATCAGTTCCTCAGATTTTAAACAGAGCTCGGTTGTTGCTTGTGCAGTTTTTCGGGCAATCCGTGGTGCATCATAGTGCATGAATGAGAAACACCAATCAGTTTTGTATTTACCTGGATTATCAAAAGTGAAAACGACTACGTGGACAAAAGTAGAAGCCTTGCTTATAATTACATAAAAAGGTGCGAATCCACCTTCTTTACTAATGACTAATCTTAAATATATTATATAAAGACTTTGTCTATTGATTTGCTAAATGCATTTTTAAGAATGTCTATGTGTGCTGTGTGAAGTAACCCACTAATTAAAACTTTTTAAAAATAACATGCAGTGAGCTGATGATTGTGCTGATACCAGATGAACGAGCGTACTTATGAAAATGAACCGAAACAAAAGATTTAGCGTTGAAAACGGAGGAAGAGATTCAAATCATCATGGTGGTGTCGTTCCCAATATTTATGCAGGTGTTGCAAACAACTTCTACAACAGCCACGTTCAGAATAACCGAATGGTGAATAGCAATATGAACAATGTGAGAAATGCGAGGTATCCACCCAATTACCACTTTGTATCTCATCGCATGGAACACACGACGGTGGAAATTATAAATTCAGCAGAAGAAGCACAGCAACATCGTCAACATGGGAGTAATGTTGTTTCAGTAGCTCCCATTCCAAAGGCAACTCTGCCATCTCCGCATGTCCCTTTGGAGCCACCATCATCAATGGCGGTTGCACCTTACACAGGTGGAAGCGAAAATGACCACGAAATTCCATCATCATCATCTCCTCCGTTGCCAGAATACGGGGAGGAGGAGGAAGACATCAATATCCCTGAATTGGAGGAGGGTGGATATCATTACAAGAAGCTTGGAGAGCTGATGGGCGAAATCTACTTGAAAAGTAATCAAAGACAGGAAAGATTAGATAAGGCAAGGAGACTTATTCAAAAGTTGTTGGCAGACAAGGACGCGCTCGAAAGCCAGCTTTCCTCAACTCAAGAAGAAAAAGACGAGATTTCCAAACGCTTAGAGGATGCCATTGCTCTTCATCAAGCTCAAGAGTCACGTGCCGCACAACAGTGCGCATCATGGAGGAACAATGCAATAAAATCTACCCAGCAAATTGAGTCGATTAACGCTGATTTAGCACAGAAAGCGCAGCTGCTAAACTCTTTAAAAAATGATCTAGCAAATTCCAGAGCAGAGCAAGCCCAATGTATCCAACGTATAAAGAATCTGGAACAACTTGAGAAACATCTCAGGTTGGAAATCGAGACATGTAAGAAGTCCGTTGAGCAACACAAGCAAGACATAAAAAGAAAATCCGAGGCACTTGAGAGAACTGAAGAGAAATGTCGGGAGAAAGCAAAGGATTTTCAAAAGCTGGATGATGAGCACGCTTCCATGAAGAAGGCTTTGAATGAGAAGATCTTAATGAAAGAGAAGAAGGTTCAAGAGCTGGAATCCACGAAAAGGGGATACGAATCGAAGATATCAGAGCTCAGAGAGGCTGTTGACAAATACAAAAGTGAAAACAACAAACTGGTAAAATTGCAAGAACACTCAAAGCTGAAAATAGAAGAACTGGAAAAAAGTTTTGAAGGAAAAAATAATGAGGTTTTATCGATTAGTGTGGAAAGGGATTCTTTCCGGTTAGAAACGCAAGCACAAAAGCAAATGCTGATAGAACAAAACTCTCAAATCAATCAATTAAAATCAGAGTTGGAATCTTTAAAAGCGAAGAATTACGAATTATCTTCAGAATTGGACAAGGAAACAGCAGTAAAGAAGAGAATATTAAATGAGCAAATGGAAATGTTTACAAAATCAACGCTACTAAATGAACTAATGAGAGAAATGATCCGGGACGGGATCCCATCTGCGGTACAACCTACTCAACCACAACTGGCTCTGCCACAACCTCCCGACTGTAGTAGCCCTGTTGCTTCCGAGGAAGTTCCAGAGCGGTCAACAACCACACAGGTTTCGGAAGTGGATTGCAGCAGCAATAATCCTACTTGCAAAACCAGCGAAGGTAGGAAAGATTCTGATGGTATGTCTGACTCGAGCAGGAAAAGAAAGCATTCGACGAGTAGCATTTCTGATGGAGAAAACAAAGATGTAAGAAAAAGCAAGAATTCCAATGATGAGACAACTTCCGATGCCGGGAAGGCCTCAGAAACACGAGGCGTACAGGTGCAAATCCTTGTTTGAATTATTATGTGCCGAAAAAATCCAAAGATAAGTTGGGTTTCGATATAATTTCCTTATTTTTTCAAATTATCGTATGCTTATTTTTTTATTAGCTGGTAACCCCTCCTTCAAAACAAGGATCTCATGGGGGAAAAATAAACTCATCTAGTCCCATATCCTCTAATCCTTCAAGTAGTTCCGCCGGTAGTGCAGAAATAAGCTCTCGAGCACGTAAGAGTGGGGGAGATCAAAATAAAACTAGTGGTACTCAGGAGTCAACCATCACAATCAACCTACCAAACTTACATTTAAGGAGTACTTGAATGAAAAGTTAATTACATTTAAGGAAGCCGGTATGAAGTGATCATTTCTAAGGCTGTGTATATGAGGAAGAAACGCAGTCTAATATATGAGTAACTAAATATGCAATTGATATTCAATTGGTGCAATGATTCCGACTGTAGCGTCCGCTTTGATGTTTATAAAATGTTAAATGTTCATTATTTCCAAAATGTTTTCAAGGTAGGGTAAACAATTTATTTATTTCTCGAAATACATATTAATACATACATAATATTTTAACCTAGCTATCATTCATCCTACTGTACTAAAATTAATATTTAGTTACTGAAAATCACGTCAATTTTATAGCTTTTGGCCAATTATTTAGTTTTCACAATTGATTAACTGGGCATCAATATCAATACATATAGAAGTTTTAATAGTTCAATACTTCCTGATTGCAGATACATTAAATAAAGCCTACTTTGCCAAAATTCTGTAGAATTACTTTGCAAATGTATAGTTATATAGAGGATAATTTTATCAAATATGACGATTTAGACATAACATATATTTATTTATACAGTTTCTCATAGACTAAGCCTAATGCTAACGTAATAACAACTAAAGTTTATATTCTGCTTTCGAATCGTAATATCCGTAGGATTAGTTTCATGTAATAAAACGTTCCTCAGAAATCCGCCCGACAACCCATGATTTCTTGTTATTCCGACTTAATATGTATAGCTTATATAATAAGGAGAAAGAACCTGTTACTTTATTAAATAAACGCATCACCCCAAGTACTGTAACCGCAAAACCCCCGAATGATATTATCTTACTGAATTTTGATGATGAATAAAATATAATATATATTTACGCAATTCATGGGATATTTTTGTCGGAAAAAATTTTTTCATATAAGGCTCCAAGTTCATATTGAATTACATTTGAAATTATCATATATTTGCATGCTACAAGATGACACACTGACTTGACATTATCATATAGGAAGAATATATATTAATTAACAGCGAAATTTTCATGACAAAGACAAAATCAAAAATATTACAGTTTTACAGTACATCCGTAAACAGTAAAACAGCTCGAAAGATTCACAAAGGTTTCCCATTGTCGTTATTTTCTTTTCATTGCAGCAGTAATATTGAATATAATTTAAAAGTTAACGCAGGAGTGAAATGTACTTTATAGAACCAAGCTTGCATACTTACAGCTTCCGTAAAGTTTGGGTTTCGTTTTAGCTCCTTTTAGACATCAATCTTCAATCCTATTCTTTCTCATTTTCATTCTCTTCTTCACCCTGCATGTTTTCATCCAACCCATCGTTGTTTTGCCTTTCTCCATCCACGGATGCCTTTTTAAAACATCATAATTAAATGAAAAGAAAAATAAATGCAATCAAATGCATATTTTTGATTGGAGATTTGAATTTAGTATCAAAGGCTATAATATATTATGTAGAGATAATAGACAAAAAATTTGAAATTACCCTAGTATTTGGCAAATTTTGAGCGTTATTGTCTTGCTCCACTACTGGCATTCTCGGTATCTGGCCATCTCGTGACCGGTAGTTGCCACCACTTGCACGACCTGGCCGTCCAATGTCTCGTGATGCGTTTGGAATTGGCTGCTCATACATATCCAGCAGGCTCGGATAGGATCCAGGCTGAAAAAATTAATTGTCATTTGTAAATTGCATTCTCAACTAAGCCCCATAATGTATGTAGCACTTTCACCATAATGCATTTTTCTTACCTGCGTAAATAATCCATTCAGCAGTGCATGCCCGCCGTCGTTCCCATTAAACATTCGAGTCAGTAAATTTTGTTCCACAGGTGGCTCCATGGCAGATATCTGTGCTGCTCCGTAAGTAGGAGTGTAAAATTGCATTGGAGGGGAAACTGGGCTGGTTTGCATGATACTGCTCAATTCCCTGATACGTTGACTTTTGGAGGAGGAGGCTTCCTCCTGTGTTTTACGACGTCGAGAACACTGGCGTCTTCCCTCCATTTCCGTTTTCTGCTTGATATAGTTGTAAATATCATTCATCCGCGCAAGTATGTCTTCACTTGTTATCTGAACGGCGCCCACGGTTCCTGAGGGTCCATCATGGATGTAACCAGTCATGCCATCAGGTTCCACGGTCAGTGATGTCAGATTAGAACCTCCAGTTAATAGCTGAGAAATATTGAAGATCATGCCAACATAGCGACCGTTAAGCTCTTGAAGCTGCCCACGCATTTCTTTCTCGACAGCAAGCACTTCCTTTAGACGAGCGTTTTCCTCTTCTAGGCTGAGAGAGCCATCTGGTTCTTCGTTGTTACATGAAGCGTTATTTTCAACGGAAAAGCCGTTGTAAGGTCCCTCTTCAGCAGTTGCTCTTTGAATAAGATTATTAACCATTTCTAACATTAGGTTGAAATTATGGTTATTGCGAGGTGGACGAGAATTCATTTTCACTTTTTTTTAAATAAAAAAGAGGACTTTTTTAACTGTCTTGTGGGGTATTTTTTTAAGTAACTGCTTTAACTCTCCAATGCTGAAACTGAGTGGCTGATGCTGGTGTCTTTCTCGGAGTGTGAATGAAATACTGTATGAAGCATTGCAATAGTAGTTAGCTTAAACCATATTCTATGTAAAAAAAACGGTGTTATACTTGAAATTATAGTTGTAATCAAATCGAATCATTTATGAAAAGCCATACAAGAAAGTTAAAAGCAGCATCCACATCATATTATTACCATGTTGAAAAGTGCCAGCCGAAAAGCCGAGGCGAAGTGTAGAATGAAAGACAGTGAAAGACAATAAGACGGCAGTATAGGTATAGTTCTTAGGAGTCTAATTTTGCACAGTGTAAAGTACATACTTCATTCTATCACAAGTTCTAGTTCCTTATGTAATTGTGAATTGTTCCCTTTCCATCGCTTGGATTGTACTCGAGAA
>JAQIXW010004081.1:0-12138 GCA_034700685.1 Willowsia buskii
GCGTTCAATTTAACAAACCTTAGAACATGTGATGATGACTTTATTCCGTAAATTTTACATAATATATATGCACCCATTATCTGTAGTAAGTTTCTTTTTGGATGGAGGAAATTCCCCTTCGCTCTACTTAACACACACGCCATGCTTCAGATAAAAACAGTAGCGGAGAGAGAAAGGCAGTACTTTGGTCCTTAAGTTTATTCTCAGTATTACTTTGTAGGCATTTTGTAGGACCAAAAGAATTCTTGAATAGACGCAATGAAATTTGTGTGCATTAATGCGATAGTATACATAGATGCTATTATAAGGTATAGCAACTGTCTTTTAACTTGGGGTTCTTTACACTTTTATCGTTAAACAAATCTAGCGACTGAAAACTTTTCGCACACTTTCTGCACAGTTAAGCTGCAACAGTGGAGTCGACTAGCCTGTCACTTTTGACGACAATCAACCCGGTTCTAACCCAGCAGCCAGATGAATTGCTACAAAGCCTGAAGCAACATAATCTTCCCTGGAAGCGACTGTGCCATCATCTTCATATATATATATTTTTTTTATCTATTTTGAACATCATCATTAAAGTTTCTCCCAAGACGAAAATGATTTCTATAGTGTGACGAAAGTATGTAAAAAGGGTAAAGCGGAAATAATTCTTGCCCAAGTAACTCTAAATTTATCACAAAGACTGGTTACAGGGGAAGTATAAGCATTGTGTGGTTACAATTTCCTAGAATTCTTATATGGTTACGTTTAGAAAGTGAGAAAATACGACTCAGAGGGATAATGAAAGAGCTTTAAATTAGCATTCATTTAACGTGGTGATGGCATTGCATTTTACAGAGTACAACGAATCAAAACGCAACAATACAATAGCCAATTTCAGCATATAATAGGTCTATGTGAGATGTGTTTCATGCTCATAAAATATATGTAATCTAAATCGTCACAGCAGGAAACAGAACAAAAGAGAAAGCATCATTCTTCTCCCTTCATGATGAGAATGCCTGAGTGAGTAGTTTCCCAGTGTGTTTGCATATGAACGGTATATCGTGCTATATTGCAATATAACTCACATACTACTAGTAATCGACTCTATAAACGACAAATTAGTATAATGCGAACAAAAACATTATATAAAATCCTTCTAACGAAACACATCCGCAAGCATATACATATTTCGTTATCTCGTTGAATAACAAAACTTTAGAAAAACGTCGATTCATATATGTATGTACGTTTTACATATTATTACTATTACATTACATAATGTTCTATTTATCGATGCTTACGTATATCGTACATGAGATCTTATAATAAGAGCATTCTATTATGGTTGCATGTGTGTGTAGATTACAGATCATGCATGGCTGCCTTGCTTCCGGATTACCCAAGTCAAGCCACCATCATCCCATCAGTAGTACCGCGACTATTTTGTATTTTCCATTGCTGCTGTAGGTAAATGTTTGAAAAAGAAGGGAAAAGCGTTTTGGCACATTCAAAGAATACATCCAAGCATTGAAAATGGTGTGCGTTTTTGGAGAGCTTCTGAACGCCTTGTATGTTTGTGCATAGAAAGGATTACGCAGTGTAAGTAACTTGGTAATACAGATATAGTGTACTTAAGTGAAAGTACGCCCGCCCATATAAATGCTATTGCATATAGACAAAATATTATTATAAACATAGTTCGTAAATTGGAAAGGAGCATCATATATGGTGGTAGTAGTAACGTAGTTATACCCGAGAAAGCCCAACATTTTATCATCAAAGCATGAGCGTCTCATTCGTTCCTGTCATTTAGTTGAGTAAACTTGTTGTTTCTCCTAAAACCATCACATCCCATTCATTTATTGTAATACCCGGAACTTGGGTAGCAGCCCTGGCCATTGTGTCATGTCTTTTATTGTACAGCGTGGTGGGTACCTTCATACGTCGTACATGTACGAGCACCGAGAAACGCATGTAATTCAGATGAACACACACGACATCATCACAAACAAAATGAAAGAATAGAAAGAAAGCAAAGGAAGCCACCCATCCACTACCACAACACTATTATTTTTGTATAGCTTCTGGGATGCATGCAAAACACTTGCATAGTTCGACAAAAATTGAAATAACGCAAAGCAGAGAGACAATTCTGACATTCTTTCTTTCGCTTTCTACTCTCTTGTATTTTCACACGACGGCGCGCCGTGAATCCCTTGCTTGAATAAATTCACATAATAAAGCATCCACACAGAGTACACTTCTCCGTCGGTTACTTGTCTGTCTGTTTTACTATATAACCCGTTACACAAATTGAATTCTTGCCTCCCCATCCCTGTCGTCGTTTCTACTGCTCATCATGTGCGTTCTAGAGAGAAAATCGGCATGCACATTATATTTTTTGTGCTACCATCAAGCAACGCTCTCGTCATCAGGTTCCTCCACAAAATCCACTCGAGCGTTTACAGACACAAACGTGTATTATTATATTAGCTTGTGGTATGTCTCGCTTATTTATTATTTTTGTACATTTTTAAAACGCTCCTGCCACATTATATTAACAAACGTTTACAACAACAAACATGCTGAGCCACGACACGACTTGAGTACACAAAATTGTGCACAATATATAAAAAAACTGTGCAGTCCTATATCAAGGTATCCCGTACAGCTTTTTATAATGACAATGCTTACATATGTTTTAGAAAACCAGAACAAAGTGTCTTTTTAAATAAATTATTTCGTTGTTTTGCATGCACGCACACGCACCGAGTCATTCATTGTCAGCTCACTGTGCTCACGACGACTTATGCATACTCCTAAAATTTGCTCTCTCGGCAATTCTTTTGGTACTCCATACAATGTGGGTTGTCTTTGGGGTCCACATTCTCTAGCTTTCTTTTATTAGCATAGCGTGAAACATAAGCACACAAAGGTAGGTGAAACTTAATGCGTTCAGATGTAAATGACAAAGATGATTTCATGTGAGAAAACCACCAACGCCACACACAAAACGCTGTGTGTTCCTACCTCCTGGAATCGCGCTGATGTTGACGCATTTTGGTGAGCTATTTCGACGGGTTCACTCTGCTTCGAGAGGAGAAACTCATGAGTTATATTGCTTAATTGCAATGAGTTACTGTCGTTCACCGCTGGTGTCTGTCTGTAGAAATCTATTGTCTATCTTTCTCATTTATGAGGAAACTTTCTGGAAACTTTGTGCCACTGTTATGTAAAAGGGTGTCACTGGTATTAGCTGCATAATTTCTTCTCACCACTAAAATATTAGTAAAACTTTGAGTTAGGCCATCTAATACAAATTCATTGTACTTTATAAGTTTATTTCATGATAGTGTTGTCACGGTCCTCTGTAAGGGCACATCAAATTTACAATCCGGTAGGCCGTCATCCGTCCCTATATGTAATATACACTTTTTTTACTTTGTCTCTAGACTTTTTTCAACCCACGTACTTTTTTTCCATTACGTGGACTTTTTGCTTTTTTTCGTCGTTTATATTTCCAAACATCAGCAAAACTTGCAGTGATGTGGAAGCGGATGTAAAATGTGCCCACATTTTCTGAGTTAACTGGTAGAGCGTCATCCTTGATGATGCTTTCTTCCTGCTAACACGAATAAGATATTATTTCCCCAAAAGGCATGAATGGCAAAAAAATCCTTAGGCACACGCGATAGATTCCGTGCTCGTTGGAGTTGAAGGCACCTTTAAGTTTTTATTTTCACACAAAAAGAATCTCTGGATGAAGCTGTCTAGTTCTGTGCTTAATTGACTGAATGATTGATCTGTGTCCGGTAGGAAACAGGGACATCATTTTTCAAAATGAAATCTAGGAACTACATCACGCTTTCAAACTACTGCATCTATGTCTGGTTGTACGCACAAATCGTTTCCTCACAATTCTACTGTTCAAATCATATATTCTTCAACAATATTACAATATTAATATTATATACTTATATGCACTTTGAAAATTACTTTTGTAAACATAATATGTGGGATTGATGTTTATATACGTATTCCAGGATCATGGTTGCCTTTACTTGAGCGCATTTTATATTCGCATTGATTTTTATGCAACTGCGGAGAAAGCATCGTCATGATAAAATGAAATGAATGATAAACAATACTTGTAGTTTTTCTAGTACTCTCTTGAAAAGCATTCTCTTGAGTAAAAATAGCTTAAAGCAATGTCTATCATGTTGTGCGTCTGTCATTTGTACTCGTGACAATAGCACAACAAAAACATGCGATGTTTAGGACATACGTGCGTATTTACAAAGGATGAAAAGGTACATTCCAAATGTTGGTGGGTTTCACTTTTAGTGAAATAGAGAATGAAGAGGACACTTAGTTGACTACGTGACTGGATTTGATTAGCTTTCTTGGCTAATTACCTTTTTGCTTTTGTATGGAGAAATATGCATCGTGATACACAACTGGGCGATATTGAATATATGGCAAGATATACAATACCAATGTACAATGGCCCTACAAGAGTAAGTAGCGGAAGCAATCAAACAGTTTGTTTAGTCTGGCTTCTATTAACACCGTACACTTCAAATGTGAGACAGGGTATTGGGTCCACATCTCTACCAAAACAACACCGTCAGTTTACTTTTATTGTGCGTGCATTGGTGGCCAAAGTCCCCACGCTAAAAATATGGGCATTTACATCAGTCTGGGACTTTATCATGTCACATCGCTCACGTGAACAATGTACACAACATAATATATTCATGCCGTAATACCTCCAAATGTTCTGAAAAGTTTTAGCAATAATAATGAAGAAGCCATGTAGCACTTGGCGACACGATGCTCTCGATGATAACAATATATATTATCCGCTAAAAGTTCATTTATATTTCGTTTACACATTCCGCCAGCTTACTCAAGCATTTGCGATAAATACCGACTTGTATAATAATAAAAATAAAGCAATGCAAGCGATGAAATCGTAAAAGAAACTTGTGTAGTCGCTTTCACACTATCCTTACTTTTTTACTTGCAGCAAATCTCAGTTGGCAGTACATAAACTTGGAGGCCCTTTTTGTTATTGGGCTAAGTTCCAGTTTCTTTGACAGAAATACGACTCTTTTCTGTACCGTTACTCTTCAGTTGTTATTACAAATGAGTGTGTTGAACACGAGGGTCTGACGGTGTCCAACTTTCCCTGGGCGTTCGTTCATTTTCATATAAGCACTATATATAGTACGTTCGGTACATCATGGAAAAAAACATGCTACGCCAGCATCATCGAGGGATTGAGTGAGAAGATACTTGAAAATCTCCCAGCTTACTAATACACCGACTTCCAAGGTTTCTACCATTGCCAGCAGTGTTTAATGTGTAAAGAATATTTTTGCGTACATGAAATAAAATGGTATGCATGCAATCACTTTTCACTGCTGCATGAAAAGCTTTCCACCGTAGCAGTCAACACTAGTTTTTGTTGCACAGCGATGCATTAACAGTCTGTCTTTAATTAAAAACCTACGTTATCCACTACCACTTACATTATTTGATGAGTTCTCTTTAACGGTGAAAGTCAGTCGGAAGACGCTACCAAGAAGCTCATGAGGACGAATGTGCAGGCGAGAAGATAGAAGGAAAGCAAATATGAATGCTCGATCCGGGTAGTAGTCATGAGTTGGAACCATGTGTTGGATGAGTGCGTCGAGTGTTCCAGAGACGAGATTTGATTCTTGGAAGACTAGCCCAGTCTAAAAGAAAAACCAACATAGAATAAAAATGATTTCAGATTTAAATTTGTGTCTTTGCGACATTAAGATGTCAATCATCTTTCGATGAAATTATACTGGAAGTTGACAAAAAGAAATACATAATATAAACACAGTAATTGTCTTGCATATCATAAATGTCAGTTACATGAGTTTGATCTATATGGTTCTTCGCATTTCCAGAGGCTGGATAAATTTATAACCGCAAGTTCTTACTTAAAACAGTATTTGCCATGATATTTCACATTTGTTTGATTGGAAAGTAAATAAATCATTAAGTGATGAAAATTTTATCAATTTAGGGTAAAAATGCCTCTGTGGTCTTTACGTACCAATATCTCTCTTTTTCTCCGGATGTTGGTGTAGGTCTTTTGTATAATATGTTATGTTATACCTATACCAACATCCCTATAACGAAAAGGGAAAAGCAAGAAAACACACAGGTAAAGTAACTCGTTTAATCTTTTATTCAATAACAAAGTGGATGAAATACCGATACCGCCAAAGTACGGCTACGGTGATTCAATAAGGTTACCTCCTAACCTAGTTACCCAAAGTCGAGTCAAAGTTCTAGCTCTAAAAGTTAAAACTGACAAGCTCCAAGTTTGTTTTTGAGTGATAGGTTGTTGTAACATTTATGAGAAGTAGTTGAAAAATTAGGTGAAGGTTAACTGGCTCTTGAAAAGCTTGATACCTATTAGGGTCACATTCGTAATACGAGATCACGTGGTTTTGAAACCGGGATCAAAAATTTGCCATAGCAAAATGCATTAGATTGATCTTGAGCTCGGTATTATCCGGCTTTGATCTCATATTAGAAATCTCACCCTTAGATCTTTGCTGCGATCAAGTTGAAAAAAGGAAAAGGGCTATACCTACCAAAATTCTACAGTGGTTGTCGTTTTACAATTCGTTCAAATTATGTGCAATGAGATATTTGATATTTTTTGAATCTCTTTTTGTACTGAGAACCTGTTTGAAAGTTAATACTTGCTTTCCTGTCACCGAATGCTCGCACATCAAAATCAATGAGTCAAATACTATTCTAGAGAGTGGTAATTACCAGGAACTCAATCCCACAGTATTAATTCCACAATAGCTCGAGTTTCAGTGGAAAACAATATCATTAACTTTACCAGGATAATAGCCTTCATGGAATTGTGATTTCCCGTGGGCAAGCATTCTCCACTCCGTGATCGTTAGACACGGGTGTAATAACCTAAATGCGTATGTTCTCATTATGTCGTACCTTGTTAATAGAACGTGTAACTAGCAATTAAGTTACCTAACACTCACTGAAAAGACCTAAACTACAAGCTGAATTCAACTTTGTGGCACACACAGATGTTCCTAGTGAGGTGAATGAATTTGTCACTTGAAATAATAATGCGCTATACTTGTAATAAAAGAAATCCTAGCAGCTTTGGTTGAAATCAGATAAAACAAATTAAAGAAAATCTAATACAGCAGGGCTATTATTTCATTGACAGAAGGCAATATAATATCCGGTGGGTACATCACAATACCACCACCAACGACGTAAAATAAATGAAACAATGTGAAAGAAGATCCATCTCCTTTTCAAAAGACGCTATGCAGCTGTGCATTTGTTGTGTATCATCTTTCTTTCTTCCCCTCTTCTTCATTCTTGAAAGGGAAGCCTGAAAGAGAAGCCACAATGGCTGATGATGATCTATAAAAAAGGTGAAAGAACTTCTTTTCCTGAGCAAAACGTAAACTTTTTCCTTGAGTGTTTGTACATACGTTGAAGACAACTGGACAGGAGAAGAGATGTGAAAGATTACATATGAGGGTACGTCCAAAAACCTGCTTAATATACAATCACACAAATTGTTCCTTTCATCTCACTTTTCACATCTTAAAGAAATGGACATCGTCATATGGAGAGAGGGAAAAACTTTCATAGCTGGTAGCCAGACTGACTTTCCAATTTGCTTGGGAGAATAAGAAAGAGATAGAGATTTTGGCAAAGCCAAGATGAATGCGTATGTGGAGAGGAAAGAAAGCGAAAGTTTTTCCCCCAATCTGTCAAGAGTGATGCCCTAACTTGTTTGTTAAATGGGATACAGGGTACATGTACACATATACGCGCTACCCGAGCGTGGTCAGGACTCACGAGCACATGGTGAATCGTTAAAGAAAGAAAAGTGCTCTCGTGTGTGAGTGCATGTTTGTGTGAAGATGGAAAGAAAACGACGCTCCATTTTCACAAGATAGATTCAACTAACTAAGCAAAAAAATTTTAATACTCAGGTTGTTTTGACGGAGATCGATAACAGGCTGTCTGTGTCTTCTACAAATATATCTCCGTTTGGTTAATGTAGTGGGTTGGATAAGAAGATGGTAGGTGTAGTGGTTGAAACAATTGTACCTACTCTCAGCTCTCTACTTTGCACAAGACCATTATCCTTTTCATGGTTTAAGAATGCTTGGAAAGGGAATAACACGAGTGCACACGTTCATTTCCCTGAGAAATAAAGTAGTAATAATCTTTCTTTATATATATTTTTATTTTTTACCTTTTCCCATTCTTTCTGTAATAGTGGATTGGGAATGAGAGGAGCACTCAATGGAATGGGCGGACGTGCATACTGAGCAGATTGTTGCTGTAGTTGTTGGGAGGATGATGATGATGACGAGGGAGCATTATTTGAGCCATTGCCAGCACCACCGCTCGTACCGGCAGCGATTCCACTTGGTCCTAAACCTAAATTCTGAATGGACAATTGTAATTGCTGCAGCTGCTGCTGTGTTTGTTGTTGACCACTGTCAGATGAGCCGGGACTAAGGGACGATGTGGTATTTGGTTGATGTGGTTGGGACGTACATCCAACTCCCGCTCCAGGTCCCGAAACAATGCCCGACGAAGAGATGGTTGTGCATCCTGGTACCGATCCATTTGCAGTGATTGGAGTTTGCTGCGGCGTGGTCTGTAAATTGAGAAAAAAAGTTAATAAAGTTAAAGAAATGCACATTACCAACGACTCGTACAATCATAATAATTATTGTGGATTATAATGACAAACTTTCATTTCATATTTAGAGAGGTGTGTTATGAAAATGAAAAAAAGGTTGGACTTTCACCAGGATAACTTTGACTTATCCCAAGCTACCGCTACATACGTAGCCATCTTAAAATGAGTTTTAGATACATACTTTTGACAACGGACCTTTAAAAGCCAGATGGGCATTTAAAAGTGAAAGTCCTTTTTAGTTCTAGGAAGGAAAATGGAAGCATCGAATCATATATAGGTAAAATCCTTCGATATGACAACTTAACTAGATACACCATCTTATTCTATAAAATCAGTCGTGTTGTAGCTTTCGCAGAGCTTCTAAATGGAACCAACTTGATTCTTCAAAAGTTCATTCTGTTTTACCCAATACCTGTGAGTTTTCCAACCTTTTGGATGACGCATTATGTCTCACTGTCGTTTTGATGCCGATAAAAGAGCTGCTGCTATAAACACACCCATCCTATTTCCAACTGTGACGACATGATCATGTCTCCTACTTAAGATAAAAGCATTTTGTGTAGATGCAGACATGGAAATTCTTACAAAAGTTGATGGAGCACGAGATTTCAATCCTTAATTCCTGAAATCAATTCCTGCTGAACTCTTCGAAAGAATCCCTGATGAGGACCATTAAAATGTCTGATATACAAAAGTTTCTCCCCCTGATTTCTTGAAAAAATCCCTGATGAGCAAAAAAAAAGAAGATTTTCGCGAAGAATTTCCATGCCTGTGTAGATGTATACTGAAACGATATTACTTATTACTCTTCATAGGTATATGACATGTATTCAAAAGTGAACTGACTTTTGACTCATCAGTTTCAACATTACGGATGCATGTACAAAAGTATCTACATAAATCCGATATAATGTGCACTCACTCATTCGCTCATTCAGGAAATGTTATGCAAGTTTTTCCCAGTCGGCCATCGCCATCATCACTTCAATGATCCTACCTTTGCTATCACTAAAAGCTATTAAAATGGAAATGGAGTTTTTCAAGTTATCGATATGGCTTTTTCCTAACTTCTCTCCCACCACAAAATGTCCTAACTCTTCCCTTCTCCTATCCTCAAACTAACAACCAAGTTCTTTCTTCTCGTGTCTTATTTTTTCAAGAAAAGTGCTTCCCTTTTTGTGAAACGTTCTCAGAAACACGGCAGAACATTCTCGCATGAGTCAATGACACACCGAGAGAGAGAGAGAGAGAAAGAAAGCAGCAAAAAGACGCATAAGAGTAGAAGCGATGATTTTGATGATGGTAATGGTAATGGATTTGATTTGATTTCATACTTGTGTGCATTTCACTGTTCCACTAGATATGCATTCTTTATCTGTTTTTCTTCATCCTCTATTTCCCCAAAGAACTTATGAAAGAGACATCAGGATAGAAAGATGCGTACTTTTATCTTCAAGTACTTACATGAGCTGGAAAATCAAGCTTTGCGTTGTTTGTTAAGTTCCAAAATTGGTTCGCATATAACCTGCAATATTGCTTTTTTTATCTCACTAAGATCCATGGTACATACAACATATTAGATAGCTTTTTGAAAGTTTCGGGGCGACAAACTGTCTTGCTGTTTTGTTGAAACACGAGTGGGCGGTGATAAGGTAAAGTAGATCTTACTTTTAGATTTACTTCAAGTAGCATACGACGAATCTGTTTGTAGTTGAGCACTGTCAAAAAAGCTTCCTTTTAGTGTACGTCTTCCTTGACATTCTATTATGAAAAGAGAAACAAATCAACTTTCGGAGTCAGTCATGTTGAAAAAATATGCTGCCATTCTGAGGAAACAAACCTGAAATGTTTTTGGTCATTTGCTTTGTGAGGGATATTGTTTCACAATTCAAAGAACTGTATATTAGCCTGTTGTACGGCTTCCCGAGTAATAAAAGCAAGTTATGAAACACACATTTGGAAAAAATGTCCATTTCATTTGCCTCACTTGTTTTCACTTGAACGTACTGCATATGACAAGTATGTACGGAGATTAAAATTATGTAAATATTGTAATATTGCTTCTTTATCTATATACCAAAAGCACCTGAATGAATTCAAGGAATGCTTTTTCTTTACATCTCGCTTCCATTCATATGTCATGCGGGCAATCTTGCAGCAAAGATACAATGAATTTCAAGAGACATGTACAAAAATAAGAAGAAAATCTATTCTTTGTTATCTGTAATACATAATTATTTGTTCATGATGAAAGTACGTGATAAGATGCTGTTGCTTGTTTCTTTTCTCTTACCTATATGTATGATCAAAGATATTGAATGTCATATTCTATCATGTCAAGAAAGACAAATTCAACAGTGTAGCGTCTGTCGCTGTTAAGTTGAATGGAAATACAGATGCCAACCTGCATAATACGAATGACAACTACAGACACCATCGCTTCTCCGTGAATTGCATTCTCTGGATTGGACCTATTGGATGCTTCATCTAGGATAGTATACCAAGTAAGATTGCGTGTGGGAGTGATCGTACTTTCACTATATAATATTAATGTCAGTCATGTTCACACACATATTATTATATCCCACTCATTTCTTGTTATGTGTGCCACTGGCTTGATGAAATAATAAATGCATGCCTACAACACACCATTCTTTGATGGAACATAGTTGGTAGAGACTATAGATATCAGGCGGTGCCCTATAAAATGTGATGGGAATGTTTATTCCCAAATTCTTAATTCTAGAAGCAATGTACTTTCACTAATACAGATTACTCATAATAATGGACGATGGATTGCGTTAATTATTTATTATATTATACAAAAATATTGTTTACTGAAATGTGAATCCGTGTGAATGGGTGCATAGGTTTTTTCAAGCCCTAAGAATTTAAAAAAAAAACATTATTTTGGGACAAATTTGAATAAAGTTTAAACAAAATCTATAAATCTAGATATTGCAGACGTAGACAGTAAATCATTGATGGTCGCAATGCAATCCTCCGCTCAAATGAAGAAAATAAAAATAAAGCTGCTGGAATATCAACCATAATCATTATAGTGTCCAACACAGATCTTTATTGCGCATTGCGCAAGGCACAAATAGCTACAAGAACGACAAACTCTGAACAAATTTTTGCTCACTACATAAAATGTAGTTTCTGTAATTTTCCATCCAAAATACAACACCACATAAAGTAAAGTACAGAATATTTTAGTTCACTTGTCTGCATGCTGCATGCTTCAAGATCTAACATATTTTAAATATAATATAATTATTGTAGAAATTTGATGCATAAGTCATATATATTCAAAATATGAGCAAAATGGAATTAATTTTGGCCAGTATTAAGCCGTACCACTACTATATAAGAGCCAACCAAGGGAAATACAC
>JAQIXW010004082.1:0-12137 GCA_034700685.1 Willowsia buskii
GAAATCTTGCATGAGTCATCAGACAAAGATAGGGTTAAGTTGGGGGATGAAACTCAAGGGGCGTGGACAAAATTTACTAAGAAATGCTGCTAAATAAAATTTAGAAACCTCAAATGTTTTAGTTAGTTTCTTAATACAAATATAGTCGGTAAGATAATCCGTATCCGTTATTTTAGTAGATTTTTAGATAACAGTTTCATTACAGTTATGTATTTATAGTTTGAGTTATCGTAACTAAACTATCGTAATTTTACTATTTTGTTTTGTTAATCTCTAAAATGTAATATTATGTCCCTATTTATGTTAATTACATGAATGTACTCATAAGTATTGGTAGTAGTAGTAATTTATTTTTACTTACCTACATTTCATTTTTTTAAATAAAAAGTTACAATCTTCCTTCAGGGTGTCTAAATATTTTTTTAAAGAGCTTATTTGAACTTTGCTTTGAGATATTTATTTCGTTAACAAAAGATCCAATATCTGCATAATCTGTACTGTTGCAATATTTTTAAAAACGCTAACTGAAAGACTGATATATTTTAGGAGAGTAGACTTCGGACAGAAAGAATAAAAACAAATATTCGTTCTTGGTACGTATTGCAAGTCGATTTCAAGAGATTTTCCTGATACTGAAGTTATGTGATAAGATATTTCGTACTTTTGAGTTATTATTAAAAGTTCATACAGAAATGCATCAAAGCGAATCTACTCAATATAGATACAGCGTTTCATCAGCATTCGCTTCAAGCGGCGTAATAGTGCGTAAAGGCAAGTCAAATTCCTATTTGAACTTGTCTAAAAAAATAGACTAAACGGTTAGAGTCTTTCCGGATCGACAAGAATATATTTCGTTTGCTTCATTCTCTCTTTTAAAACATTTTTAAAGAACGAAACGTCAGGGAGACCAAAGAATTTTTTTACATTGAATTTATCATTTTAAAGTTAAAATTAAGGTTTGGATAATACATGATGGCTTAATTTACAAGAAAAAGTCATAATTGTTATAAAAGTTAAAAAAATATTTTTACTCGTTCCATTCCAAATTACCAGTTGTAATCCAAATTCTCAGTGAAATCTAGCCCGTCAATTTTTTGGGGTTCAAATGTCTCTTCATGAACACCTTTGGCCACGGGTGAGCATTTCTTATCGAAATTATGCTCAGTCAGACTATAAATTATTCTAGTTTGCAAATTTAATTCATACGAAATAATTTGCACGTTTTCCCGTATGGCAGATGCACATAGATATACAGGGAACTCCTTCCACTTCCGGAAATGACAGTAAGACCGGTGAAACCTCCTCCACCACTGAAACTTCTCCCAGTTCCACAAAACCTGTTTCAACTGCAACCCAAAAAGTGCCGCCGCCTCCGTCAACTCAGCCACAGGCCGGAACGGAACCAGGCCGGAACCGAACCGAACCGGAATCGGAACCGATTACTACCGCCAAGAAATCTGAGGCTTCTTCAGGCACTTCCGGTGGATCCTCAGGGGATGAGCATTTGTTCCAGAAACAGAATCCAAAAAGAAGATCATTTGCGCCAATTCCACCTCTTAATCGTCGGCCCAGTTCTGCAGCTCCAGTGCCTCCTCCACCTCCATCCAATGGAGGAGGAACCAATATCCCCTCAAACCCTCCAGCAGCCTCAAATAAGCGGAAATCCAGTTCCTCATCGTCTGGGAAATCTTCAAAGTCTTCCAAGAAAACACAACCTCCCGCCGACGACATCTCCAAAAAGCCAGCCACTATAGCACCTCCACCACTAAAGCATCCTGACTCCTCCAGTTCAGAGGTATCCTCTTCTTCAAGCTCTGGGGGATCAGAGACGCCACCTTCAACGGAAAAATCTGCTTCGGTACCGCCCCAGCCCTCCGACCATCATCATCATCATCACCACCACCATGAAACCGACAAGCCAGTAACTCCACCACCCTCCACCCAACCTTCACAGCCCCCACCTCCACCGAAGACTGAACCTCCTCCTCCAACAAAGACAGAACCTCCACCTCCATCAACTGAGCATCCTCCGAAGCATGTAAAAGTGCAACAGCGAGCACCTGCACGCCAACCCCAAAGAAGGAGACAAGCACCTGCAGCAGATCCCTGCCTTCAGCAAAACGCGTACTACTACTACCAGCAAGAAGATCGACCACCTCCCACCCTCGAGAACCCTCCAAAGTACAAAGAAAACATTGAATATCTGCAAGACACTCTGTTCAACTTCAACGAGGAGGAATACAATGAGCGGTTGAAGGAAACGAGGATGCTGCTATTCGGGGACCTGATTCAGTACCCACCTCCAACTCCTCCACCTCCACAGTGTACCTGCAAAGAGTACTGGGAGGAAAAGGAGAAGGAGCACGTGACAAATTGTGACTGTGGGAAGGAGAACTGCGGGTGCGAGTGTTGTGGCTGTGATTTGAAAATGAAACCGCCCAATATCGTGGACAGGGAGGAGCTCGAGGAAGAAATTAAGAAGAATAAAGAGAAGAAGGGGGAGGAGCATCATGATAAGAAGGAGGAGCATCATCATCATAACAAAAAGAAGGTTGACGAGGACCACAAGAAAAAAGCTGGAAGCACAAAAGTCGTTGGCAAATTGGAGGTGGAAGTGGTCCCTCCTCCTCTTCCCCTCCCATATTTGGCAGAGGAGGTGGTTACCTACAGTAGAAGAGAAGGAGGGGGTGGAACTGATGTCAACAACAATATTGTTGAGAGGGCTGATAAGCAGGAGAAGATTATCAAGGAGACGAAACGGATCCAGTTTCAGGTTCCCCCGAATGGTGGGATCTTAATGAGGAAAAATGCGACAAGGATTGAGACGACTTGTTACATGGCAAAAGTGGAAAAGGGAAAGAGCGCAGCTGCAACAGGTCAGCAAGGTGGTGCAAAATCTGGAGGTGGACCGACTCCAGCAAAAAGTAAGGCAGCTCCAGCACCTCCTCCTCATCCTCCGGCTGGTGGAAAGAAAAGACGTGGGAGTGCCTCGAGAGGTAGGAGGCGGGGATCTAGAGGAAGTGGAGGTGGTCGTTGTCGTGGAGGTGGAAGGAGCAATTGTCAGCAGGTGCCCAGGGGTTGTTGCTGTTGTGAGGAGGAGTCGGAGTCAAGTAGCAGTGAAGATGAAAGCGACGGTTGCTGCGAGTTCCCCTCCCAGTTTTTGTGGTTTATCTTGCAAATGAATTCGACAGCGCAGTACTACAAAGGTCAGGTGGCTTATCAGCACTATTTCCAGCAGCAGCTTCAGGACACTCCGGCAATCGAATACTGTGCGGAGGAAAGCGAGGTGGAGGACACAAGGGGGAAGGGGACTGATACGGGTGGCAGCGGTGGTGAAAAGAGAGAACCTCAAGTGACCAGAGTGGATATCAGCACTTTGGAGGAAATCATAGGAATGCATGGCCAAAGTGCTTTGATGAACAAGGAGGTGGCGATAACCCTTAGGCACTTTAATCCGAGGACTGCAGATGGTATTCCGGAGAATCCTTTGATTGACATGAAGTCATTGAGGCTCTTCGCACACGGGGAGAAGGAACAGGCGGAGTGCGGCTGTGATGCGAATAGTGGTGGAGGTGCTTGTGGAGGTGGTGGAGGTACTTGTGGAGGTGGGGAAGGTGGTGGGAGGGGATGCTGTGGAGGAAAGAAAGGGAACAAGGGGGAAGGTGGCTCCTGTCCTGTGGCACCACCTCCGCCACCTTGCTGCAGTCCAAATTGTGCTGCAAATCAGGCAACCTCGGGTCAACAGCAGCAGCCGCAACAAAAATACCCCACGTTTACTGTTGGAACTGGAGCCAGTTTTAGTGCACCTGTTTGTCAGACGCCTTTTGCCCCACCTCCTCCTCAACCATATTGTTATCCACCGTCTCCTCCACCCTGTTATCCAGCTTATCCAACTCCAATGCCTCCAATGATGTGTCCCCCTTACGGTTATCCACCTCCATGTCCAACTCTTCCTTATCCATATTGCGGGATGTGTCCTCCTCCAATGATGCCATGTTATCCTCCGTGTCCACCGCCGTGTATACCTCCATGGGCAATGATGGGAGGTGGAGGAGGTGCCGGGGGAATGATGGGTATGAACTCTGGAGGTAGAGGCTGGGGTGGTGGTGGTGGAATGGGCGATGATGAATATTGGGATGAGGGCGGAGCGGACGACCCATGTTTGGAGGAAGGGCCCCGTGGCAGAAACGGTGGTGCGGGTTCTGGAGGTGGAGGAGCAACGAATGGAGGGCACCATGGGAGGAACGAAGGAGTAGCTGCTGGCGCAATGAATGATGGACACGGAGCAAACAATGGTCGCACAAGCGGGAATAGTCATCAGGATCATAGCCATCACCACAGAGGATCCGGAAGTAGCGGTCATAGCCCCAATCACAGCGGAAACAGTGGTCAAAGCCGTGGCACCCAAAGTTCCAAAAATACTGGCACCTTAAGATGGAGTGGAAGCACACACGGAGGGAGTAACAGTGGGAGCAGTCAAGGATCCGGAAACCATGGAGTACATCAAAAGACCTCAAATATAAATCTAAAGATTGTTCGTGGACAGGGTGGAGCAGGGGCACAATAGCAAAAGACTTTAGATCGTTGAAAATTGTTTCCCTTTTCAATAAATAGGACATTTGAGTTCAAATAATTTGATATTTGTTAATATTGTATTTATTCTTCATAAAAAATATTATAACTCATAAAAAATACTTCTCTCAACAATCAACACATTTTTACTGTCCATTAATTTCAGTTTCAGTCTAGTCTCAAAATTTAGTCGCGTTTCCAGAAATTCCAGTCATGTAGCGACAAGATGTCAGTCCACTTTGTTAATTATGAATTTTGAATTTTATCACAGTGTTTTTGTTTTCAGTCCGTCGTACGTTACCTATTGGTCACATAAAGATTTATCGCTGTCAGCATTCAAGTCATGTTCAGTAGGTCTTGAGTCCTGATGCAGTCTTGTAACGTCAGATCAGGTTAAGTTTCAGTGCTTGTATCTCAGGGTCATATTGTTCGGTAAGTTGGCGTCATATAAAATGTCAGGTGTCAGTTTAAAAATCCTAATGTCAATGTTGAATTGTATTGCAGGCAGTAAGTCACGTAAGCTTTTGATGCCTTTAAAGTTTCAAAATAGTTTTTTGAGGATTTTATACAGAACCAGGTGAAACAATTAACATCAATCTCTAAATTGAATGGAGAAAAAGTTACACCCAGGTAATGTAGAGGACGTTGGGTGAGATGATTGTGATTGAATGTGTTCATATCTTTGTCATTTTGCATCAGTCTCAGTTCACCCCAATATCAGATCAATAAATCCGTCATGTAATGAGAAGGTATTATACGCTACATTGTACAAATTTCCAACAGTCAAGTTAAAGTCAGCTAATGTCAAGTCTTAAATGTCTCAATAAAATTGAAGCCCCTTTCTGCTAAAACAATAAAATTGTAGTGCAAAATAGCTACATATTAGATATATATTTTTTACCCTTTAAGCCCTATACACAATTTTAAAAAAGTAAACTTTAGCTTTTTTGTGGTGAGATCAATAAAATTCTTCTAACATGAGATACTACTTTGGTTGGTAACTTTATACCGTTTCATATAAAAATAGGTGATGAGGTACATCGTTTTAACGATGATCACTATGATCACTAATAATTATTACTACAGCTTATCCTAATTTTACTTGGCTACAACAGGCCTCGATAAAAACGCCAAAGACGCCTTCTCCCTCAGCCTCGAGACGAGAAACGAATTTGGGAGGAACAACCTCGCGAAAATGTTTCTGGCGACTTTCTGCGCCAACGGAAACAGAGAGCCACGCACATTTATAGATTCCGGATGTGGTCTGCAGTCACGAAAAAATAGAAAACAGGAACAGTTAAAATTATTTAATTGGTGCATATCCGCAAATTTGAAAGCAAACATGCCAGGATGTAACATTTTTGCAAAAAGTTTTCATTTTTTTCTTCGTCTACCTGTCAAGCAAATAGTCAATCATCTCAGAGCCCTCATGATTCACACGAGTAACGGTATGCGCTCTTATCACCGGAAGTGTTGCGCCGGATCTGCGAATCCCATTTTTCGTGCGAAACTGCATCGTTATCTCGATAGGCCCCATTTTCATGTGGGAACGGATCTAAAAACATTTAAAATTTAACCATCACAAATTTTCAGATGAGCACCGTGGCGTTTATTTGAGGGCAACGATAATTTAAGACCCCTCCTTAATTTTGAAGATTTACGGTATTTATACTTTTTTAAATGAGATCTTACCAAAGTGTAGTTCCCAAAAAGCTGCATCTCCGCATCCCCATCTCTACTCACCCTACTCAACCCCTCGATCCTTCCACCCCCCACATCCGACCTAATCCTTCTCCTTATCCGATTCAAAAGCACCTGATTCTGTGCATTAATATTCCCATTTTTAATCCCATTCTTCTTCCGATTTTTCTCCTGTTGCTTTTTCAACCTATTTTTCAACTGCTGCTTTAACCTCTGCTGCCTCAACTTTTGTCTCCTCCTCCGTTCCTGCTGAAGTCTCTGATTTTTCCGCCTCCTATTAAAAAATATGTTGTTTCCCCCCACACTCGTCACCTTCTGCAGTCCCGCCGGAATTTTCTTCTTTTTCACTCGATTCTTCCTCCTCACCGGCACCCTTCGACCTTTGCCCCCTGCCGCGACAGTGCTGAATCCAGGAATTCGAAAGAATTGATTTTTCTTTTGAGAATTCTTCTTTTTCGGAGACAACCGAAAAAACGCGGGGAGTTGGCGTTTCACTCGAACAAAACGTCCGACACCCCCACCTCGAATGCCACCACCTCCACCAGCCACAGGCCGACGACGACGAATGCCACCACCTGCTACAGCGCCTGCTCCTACAGGCCGTTCTCTTTCACTGCGCGTGAGAACGAAAAAAATTGAAACCGGAAGTGAGCATTCAAACAAGTGAAATCGTTCTCACGGTCTGAATTGATTAGAAAAAATAGTCTAGAAACCGACTTACGCGACGTGTCCTCGGGGAAGCACGCGAAAAAAGAGGGGATCCATTGACGCCACCCTGAGCTCCGTCCCCATGTTGCGGAGGGCGCCATCAATGAAGCGGTTTAGTCTCGGCTCCGCGTAGTACTGGCCTTGAAAGAGGTAGACGGAGAACTGCCTGTTTTCTGCGGTCATGTTCTCCCCCGCTCTTGAGGGGGGAAAGAGGTCGTCGTCGAGAATGAGGTCGTCTGACATTCGGAGGGATTCCTCAACTCCTTCGGAGATTCCGTCGACGATTTCTTCGGAAAATTGGGAGAGATCTTCGGAGCCCAGTTGGAGGTCACCGTTTTCATCGAGGCTGATACGGAGGGTGGTGTTATTTCTTGGGGAGGGGATGGAGGTGGTGCTCGAAATTGGAGATGGGGAGGTGTTGCTCGTGTTATTTCTCTGTTCTCGCTTTCCATGTAAGATGTCAAGAATTTCTGGGAATATTCCAGTCTGCTCCTCCATATCCGCTTGGTGCTCCAATTCCTGCACCATTTCAATCAAGTCCACCTCACTGAATTTCTCCTCGTCATCGTCCTCCTCCTCCCCCACCTCCCCAGCCTTTTCTTCCTCACGATTCTTCAAAGGAGTTGAGTGTGTTGTCGTTTCAATGTCGCCGTTTTCATTGATAACAAAGTTAACCGTCCCATCGCTTTCCTCTTCATGCTCATCTTCATCCACCTCAGTCTCCTCCTCCCCAACAACATCATCCTCATTTTCCTCTTCGTCCTCCTCACTCGCCCCAGTCAAGTTCTTCAGGAGCTCTGCAATATTGAAACTTGTACTGTTCACCACAGTCCTCTGGAGTGTCATATCCCCTCCCTTGAAAGCTCCTCCATCCCCTGCAGATCTCCTCTCTCCTCCTCCCTCCAAAACCGACACAGAACTCAACGAAGACGTCACCGGTCGCTGCGTAGTCCTTGACACCTGAACCCCTCCACTTTCATTCTCAAATGTTAACAACGGCAATCTTATATACTCCACCTTATCCCCTCCTCCCTCCACCCCTCCATGGTAACAAAATAAAACTAGAAGAATCACTCCATAACAATCACCAGTCTTTACTAAATCCCCTCTTCTCCTCAAACTCCACATTTCTCAGTTCTCCTCACAACTTCTCACAAAAATCTTTATCCGTCTCATAGTGCCCCAGAGAAAAAATAATATTTTCGAAATCGAAATCCAACCGTCCTCAAGTCTCCTCCGACACTGAGAGCAGTTCTCTCCTCGCATCTCTCTTTTTATATATTTTATTATTCCTCCCCATTCTTTCGCATCCTGCCTTAACCCTTTTTTCCCATTGTTAAAAAAAGTGCATCCACTTTTATAATAGTTTATTCATGTCAACATAATCATCGTCCGTCATCATCATAAATGGTTTATATGTTACGGCTGCCTGACTCGAATTCGAAAATTTTTCACTTGACAAAACGATCATGCTAATAATGATGACGATAATTGTCGTGGTATATGGTTTAGTCGTGGCATGGCTTCGTAGAGAACATAAAACAAAAAAACGTGCTGACAAAAATCTCTACTTTTTTAATTCTAAAGTTCACTGAAACTGTTTTCACAGCAGTGAGAAAATTGCTATTATGATGATGGCAGTGAACTTTATGGGCTGTGCGTGCATCATCTTATCAAATAATTTTTGTCGCAGAGTTTTTTTTGTTTCTTGTGGTTTCTCTATTTTTACCTGGTTTTCAAGGCTCAGCAACTCGAGTGCAGTGAAACAATTGCATTTGTATATGCCCAGTGGAGATTGGCGAGCTTTTTTGGTTTTATGCTTTTTAAAACGGAAGATAAGGTGATTTTTATGGGCAGCAGGGTTGCAAAAAAATGTCTGTACAAAAGGGTTAGACACGTGTACAGGGGCATTTTGAGAAAATTCATAACGGGGCGTATTGAGAATTTTTTAAATGAGAAAATTTATCCCGGGGCAAATTGAGAAAATATGTTAGAACACATTTTGCAAAAATTTTGCACATTTATTTTTTGCAACCCTGCTGCAGTTCCTAAAACCGGCTATGAATTTCTCGGCAGATAAATATTGCCATTTTCCGTGATCTTTCTTTCATTGTCTCCGTCATAAAACCCATTTTTTATATCTGCCCATCCATCTGCATCTCTTCATCCTTTTTTTATGTGTGCCGTCATCAAGTCCCGTGATCCATGTCATGAAAATAAAATATACTCGAAAAAAAAGCGATGCAGTCGATGAGTTGTAACTAATTGGATGACTGTTACTTCCCTTCCTCGAGACATTATCATCCTGAAACTGTGCGTGCGTGCGTGCTTGTGGCGGTGTGTGGTGATCTACTGTTTTTTCTCAGTGGTAAAAATAATATCGACCTAGATTTGCTCCTTCTCCTCTGCTTACACACATCATCAGTCAAGTTGCTAAAAAAATTTAGTAGGTAAAATATCAATTGAGTATCGAGAAAAACGGGAGTTTATATTTTCACGGGAGGAGGAAGAAGACGACATGATAATTAGTGAGTGACGACATATATAACTATTGTATGTATTTTTAAACCGTCACGGCATCTGAATCCGCTTTTTGCATTGAAAAAAAGGAGTAGCGATTTCAAACTTTAATTTTTTATTGTTCAGTTTAATGATGGGCATCATCATCGCGAAAGAATCAATTTTAAAATGTTGGGGAGCCGCTGATCGTGAGGATGCGAGCGGAGATGATGATAAATATTGGTTTTTTAAAGGAAGCGTCTGCATGAGCTGAAGTTTATGCTCCTTTTATGGATCTTTCGTCGTGGTCGTGATTACATATATTTTTTAGTGTTCACCGAGATAAAGTTGTCGAAAAATGTGCTAAACGTATTGCAAGAGAGTTTTAAATGGAGATAAAAAGGCATTGATGGATTAGTCATTATAATAATGGCTGCTGTCGGAATAAAAATAGGGATGATGGTGGGTGATAGGAAAACCGTTAGATAAGTCGGCTAAGCCACTTATTGATACGTGCTTTTTTTTATTTCTTGTAAAAATCCAAAAAATTATTATGGATCTCGAGACAGAGGTTACAAATATAACAATGCTCGCGTATAGTATCTTCATTTTCGATTAAAATGCTACTTTCTGTTTAATAAAGTAAAATAGGTAATTGTTTTCCTGAGATTTTATTCGGTTTTGTAAAAAAGAGCTCGACATTTTTGCATCTAGTAAAAATGTAAACCTACACATGAGTGATTAATAATGTCAGTATAGATATCAGGGTAAGGGTAAGCCTATTCAACAGAAACATTTTTTGCAATACGTCTGGAACAAATACCAAAATAAAGTTCTACTCCATAATCAAAATCATATTATTCCAAACAGTACAGCAAAAGTCTTTCATTTCACCTTGTCTAGTCTGAATGCACCTTGTCTATATAAAGGTGAAGGTTGGATCAATTAATAATTGTATTTATATTACCTTTCTGTGCATACACTAATGTTATTTTATGCTGCTTGAGAAAGTAAGCGCGTGATTTCAGAGAAAATTAGGAAAGATTTCGATTTCACGTGTAAAGGACATGAGTCCACGGTCGCTGTAATGTCTGGAATTTCTATAACAATGTAATCAATTCCAAAACAATTTCATAAAATGAAGTTTCATCACAAAATTGCTAAGATCACTGAAGTATCATATTGTATATTGTTTTCATGCCATTTCATTAAATATGAGGAAATCTTATCTGGCATGGCAGTGGATAAGCTATTATTATGTTTACACGTTTGTCCCTTTTGTCATCCTGTCACAAGAATTCTTCCATGTGACAACAGATTTTAATGAGGTGAAGCCATTTGTCTGTTTGCTCTTTGCGAAATCACTTATTTGACTCATCACTCATTTTGTTATATGACACTAATTAAAAATGTTAACTACTTATGAAATTGAAACTTGAACGTATTGGGCAATATTTTGCAATGACATAGTCAAATTAAAAGCGTCTAGAGTGAAATAAACTTCTCACTTTCCCCAACCAGCCGCCTGCCAGCGTAGAGAAAAATGAGTAAAAAATTTGGAGAACAAAATTTTCGATTTCAGAATGAATGAAAATTAATTAAGAACCTCTTGGGTTTCTTTGTACTTACTGTAGGTCTTCACTAAATGTTAGATTTAAAATCTATTTGCGTTATAATTAAATACACTACTAAAAAAACCTTACCAAAATTTATGCACGTTGCCAGCCACGTGAATAAAAACGATTTCAGTCTATTCTCCCTAAATCTTTTATTCCTTTTCTTAAATGAATTATGTGGAATCTTTCTATGATGGATCCTAGTATTCCTAGTGGTTTGGAATCTCATATTAGAGCACACACTTAAATACTTACAAATGAGATCCATGTATATCATGTAACAGCTCGATTTTCAATATGCTACATTTCTGTTCATTCGAATTAACGAGGACGACGTAGCGTAGTAGTAACTAATATGAGTATAATATTTGATAACATATTCTTACAGTTGTCGATTTCTACAAACCGCATCGGCATCCAAAAGAGAATCCGATTAAATATTTTTGTTTTATGCAAACATTACAACACTGAAATCTGTGAAAAAACGAATGCAACAATGTAACGGGTATTTACTTTGAATTTGAATTTGAATTTGGACTTTATTTGGTCTAGCCATTACAGCATAACAACACTGATTTCCAAATGGTGACACATCAAATAAATAATATACTAGCTAAAAAACTAATTCCATTAATTAAAACTCCATTATAAAATTATATAATTTACATTAAATTGTCTGTTCTTGTAACAATGTTTTAAATTTTTCATAACTCACTTCACCCACCCTGAGTTCAGTTGGAAGTTTATTCCATAACTGAATGCCACGATATTTCAATGATTTTTTAAAACATTCTGATTTAAATGTCGGTACATTTAGTCGTGGTATATTGGTAAGTATTGACTGTTTTGATAATTCGACAATTTCATCTTTTATATCTTTATATACATCTTTAAGAACAAATAAATCTCTACGCTGCTGCACGGAGAGAAAGCCATACCTCTTACGTAGTTCATCAAAATCTATACCAGCTTTCTTTCTCCTGAAATGTACTGGATGCGTTACCTCATATAAAAACCTATCAACTTTACGCTGTAAAATAT
>JAQIXW010004083.1:0-12130 GCA_034700685.1 Willowsia buskii
AGTCCATCTAGAACCCTCCGCAGCAAGAGATATTTGAGTTGGCCGAGGACAACATTATTTGACTCTGAGTCCCTTTAATTTTACATTATTGTACATACGCAAAGTTGGATTGTTGGATACGACATTGACTAGTATAAGATATATTTTGGGTTAATCTGAGTTCATTTCAGATTACTTGAATGATTCGATTAAATACGAGAAGTGAGTATCAGTCTGGTACGAGCTTACACTTTCACTCGGGAACTTGTTTACTTGGTATATCCACTTATATTTAGTTGAGTACTAAATTGGTTTAATTCTGTGTAAAGAGGAACCAGTTGAGAAATCAAGGCCCCATACAAGTAAGTATCTTTCGAAAAAATATATGAAAGTTCTATTAATCAAATGTGCATGATGAGAAGCACTACATTTTTCTCCACAATTCCAAATAGTATTAATCCCTCTTGCCTACTCTGAAAATCTGATAGCGACTCTCACGTCTTGATTTTCATGTTACAAGTAAAGTATTTACACACATTTTTTCTCGAGAAAGTGTTAACTTGTACTAGGCATTTTCTAATCTTTTTCTTACCAAATTCCCTCCTCTGCTTGAAAGGTAATAACTTCAGTGGTCAAAGCCATTCATACAGCTAGTAGTAAGATTTTTTCTATAATACATACCGCTTTAGATTGGAACTTCCTTTATCCGAATTCGAGCATATGCATACATAGATATTTCACTTGATCAGTAGAAAATATACAAAAAAATTCAATGAACATGCAAAGAACAATATGAGAAAATAGAGAGGAAGTAAAAGAAAGAAAAAGCTTTCAAGTCAAACACACTGATAAAATCTAATGGGAATCAATATTAATGACCTTTCCATTTTGTGAGAGAAAGCAAGTTCTCCGCTGCTGCAAGAAGAAAACGAAGAAGAGGAAGAAAAGTACAGATACACAAAAGAACTCTGAGTAATCGCATACGTTGCTGTAGAACATATAATGTAGGCATAATAAAGTGTGCCCTTATATCCATAACAAGAAATCATCCTCGAGTTTGGTTTGTGTGTGTATGTGTGCGTAAGGCATAGAAAATAAATGCCTTTATATATTATCCTTTCTCTGGTGGATGAAAGTTTTACGATAGCTTTGCTTCGTTCGGTTAGATCGTTTGAAGTCTGTTGAGATATATATAAGTACATTAATAGTTGGCAAACACTTCTTCTTCCTCCCTCAACGCCCGTCTTAGTTCTCATCTCCTTTGAATTTCTTTTTATAGCACACAATACATGATAATATGCCTCCCTCCTCTTTTTCCTCTCTCTTCTAATATATAATATATGATTATGTACAACAATGCGCTGATATGACTGTGATGATAATGATGATGCATGCTCCCTGCTTGTAAAGAACACTATCGTCTTCGGTCCGTCAGACATTATTACGCAAAAAAGTAATTTAGTGCACTTTCTCCAGGCTGGACCTGGCCCTCCTACTTTTTCTGGGATCATACACAAACAATATACTACATAGAGCTGAAATATGAAAGTTATTGTCATTATAACGAAATAAATGCCACATAATCATCACAAATCATTCAGAAAGAACACGATTGTGAAGTTAGGGTGTGTGAAGTGGAACATGTTTATGAAGTATGGATTTATGAGTGGGAATATGTGTGTAAATGTACACAGCATGCTTTTTCAGCTACTTATTTTGGGTGGTTCATTTACGTTGTTGGTTGCGGCCGTTGCGGGAGATCAAATTAAAAGCAGTAATTTTGTAAGCTGATATCCAATTTAAAAAGGATTTTTAGTTTTAAAGATTTTCTTCAGATCTAAGGCATTGAGAAACTTTCTTAGCTTTGAAATAATCTTTTGTTTCACAATACGTATATAACGAGTAACTTAATCTTAGCCAATCATGTAGCACTTGACTATAGTATAAAGCTTGCGTAAAAGGTGAACGGAAATCAGAGAAACTTGTAGTACGAACACTTTTACCTACTTTATTTGTTCTATACATACAAACTTAATTATGCATCTGCTTTTGACAGACGTATTATTCGTGTAGGAAGATCAGTAACATGAGGTTTTTGTTCTCGTCTTTTTTAATTACATTTTTTGAAACTCATTCTTTCCTAATACCCAACCAAGTCTAATAGCTTTTGAAAAGTACTCGGATTTTTTCTCTGTCTATACGTCTTGTCTGATATAGCATGTGGTTTATATAAAAATATATAATGAGTAAGAGAGTTTAGCTGGTGTGATGAGAAACAGCTATGGGGGATAGATTTTTGTTTTGGACTGTGTGGAATCAATTTTTGGATGGATAATCTTCCCGGATAGGATCCAGACACATCAAGGATTCCCAATTTATGGCAAGAGAACAAAAGAGTTGGTAACACAGACAGATGCTTTTTGTGTGGCGATGAGTTGAGCGAAGCTAAAAAAAGTTAATTGCCTTTCTGGCAAAACTCAACGTAATACTAAATTCAGCCTCTTTTATTCACAAGTAGGAAGGAAGGAAAGAAGAAGAGTCTATCAAAAAATTGGAGCAATGATGATGAGAATAATAAATTTGAGTAAACAAACAAATAAAGCATCTCTGTGAAGCAGAGGGTAGATACTTTTGTAAAAATTAATATTAAACCATCCATCCCCATCAGATATACTGAATATATATAAATTTAGGCCAGTCGACCCAGCGAAAATTGGAGCGTTTTGTCTTCTACTTTTCCTTCTCGACACAGCAATTATCCCGATGGCACTTTTTTATATTTAGATGATGGTTTATCCTTTTTCGTGGAAAAAAATGAGTTTCTTCTCAATTATTTATTTTGCGTATACAACAACTAGCTTATATGCAGATATAGTAAACAGTACAGCTGGCAAACTACTTTTCACCCTAAAAATTAACAATGCACGCATAAGCTTTGACAGTGTGCTGAGAAATATCGTAGTTCTAGTCAATCCTTGAACACCACAAAACCTACCGACATTTTGCGATTGCTTTCCCTCAAATCATGACGAAAAACGTTGGCAAAGGTTTCTATTTTTTCCTTCCGACTCAGCTCACACACGAAATAGCGTGTTTAACCGTTATACATTATGGAAGACCATCATATAACAGAAACAAAAAACACAATATATAGATGCCCTATTTTTTAGACTAAATTCTCCATTTCCTTTTACCCCTGCTATCCTTTTCTCCACATCAGCGACCACCGTCATCATCATCATCATCATCAATATAAAAATCGGTTTGTTTCATCATAAATAGAGGTATGAATATATATACGAAGAAAACCTCTCACGCATCCTTTTCTTCGTCTAGTACGGATAAATAATAGTAATAAGTAAGTATTAGTGGTGACGACGGTGTTGTGGTGCTGGTGAAGAGGTGCATGTAGTCGGGATGTAGAAACATAAGTAAGATTTATTGTTGACAAAGTCGCTGATGGGACAGGTTGCCGCCGCTTCAGTGCACTTTCTCTTTTTTCTCCGTACCAAGCCAAAGCGTTATTATTTGAGCAATCTACAGCACAAACAGACACAGAAGGCTTTCCAAGAAATAAAACTCGTTCGGTAGCTGAAAAATAACTTGAAATAACAACAGCATTGCGATTGCTCTGTCGTTTACATCTTCTATTTCTATATTACAATATTTATTTTTTTCTTCTGCCGCTTCTGCCGTCTTTGTTATTTCTGCCGCTATATTTAGTTTATACTTTCAAAATACCTATCTTTTTCCCTCTAGAATCCGTTTTATTGCCAGGCTTAGCGTAATAGATTTAAAAGTCTATCGTTGGGTTGTATCATGAGCATATTTTCTCGCTAGCTACGCTATTTCTCGCCAACGGTTTTCGTTTCGCCCTTTCATGAAGAGCGAAGTGTATGAAGAATGAGTTTTGAAAATTACTCGGGTAAAATGAGAGAAGTGTAACTAAACACGACACACACGTGCATGCAAACGTACACAAAATTGTTAGAAGTAATGTAGTTGCATATGTTTTCCCGTGTTTGGATACACAAGTGGTGTGTGTGTTTCATGTAAAATGTATGGGACATGTATGTGTCGGTCGGCTATTTTATTTTTATTCTTTGTTGCAACCAATACCCATTTTTCGAGGCTTTTTCTGTAGGTATGCGTGTGGAAGTGTGGAAATGGAGTGATGGTAGTGTAATCTTGAGAGGAAATGCAGAGATGTAAAATGTGTTGTGCTGACAAACGTGAATAATTTACGAATGCTTTGGGCTACAAATCTAGTAGAGAGAAGTTTGTTGGTTGAATGGAAGCTTTTTAGTGTGGTGGGTTTGTAATGGAAGTTGAAAGGTGTATGCCGTGTACACAGACATACACACGTAAGGTAAAATAGGACATTTTATTTTTTCTACTTTTCCCTACTTGTTAGGCAGCTTTTGTAAATAAATATTACTTTCGGGTTGCTGATTTTATAAATGCTGATCAAAATTTTTAGTGATAGAGAAAGCTATGTCTGAGAAAAAAATGTGGAGGAGAAAGTTGTTAGTAATCATGTACATTTAAATTGAACTACATATGTATTTTCACTTTTTTCTCCCTCTCGCTCCTTTCTGTTTCTCTTTTTTACCGAGTAAGCAGAGAAGAAAAGTGACAAAAATATTTTTGTCATTTCGCCTGAGACAACAAACTAAACGGAGTTTTTAAGAAGGAATGGAACGGAAACGGTATTAAATTCCTGGTGAGGAGGAAAATGTAGGCAAACATTGAAAAATAAATATCGTGTATGGATGTATCCCTACTTATTTACATATATTTATAACCGTTTTATGTAATATATGAGCGTGCTCCTTCCAACCTTGCTTTGCTGCTCCTGACAAGTATGTTTTTTCTCCAAATTGCAATTCCCAAGATGTCAGATTAAATTTACTGGATACAAGTTTTTTTTCTTCTCTCTCTCAAGAAATAGCGACAATTGAGAATGAACGGGAACGAGAGAAAAAAAAGTTTATATGATTTAGGTGAGAAACTCATATTTTCATGAAAATTCAGAAATTGAATGCCTCAAGAGAAGTAGAATAACAACATGATGATCATGATGATGACAAAAAAAGCGTACAAGATCTTTTCTTCCTTTTTGGACCCATAGATAGATTCGAAAAATGTTAAATTTCATAGATGACTACTGGCGCTATTTTCTTGAGCGTAGTGGCATGACAAGTAAAAGTACTAACTTAAGCATCCAACTATTTTCATGTAAAAAATATACATATATTTGTATTTTCTGTAATATGTGTGAAGACTGAAAACTAACATAACGTAATCAATCTATAAGAAATTTTCTTACCTTTAATTCCTTGAGAATCACCTCGGGACGTTTAGAAGAGCGCATCAAGTTTTGATATTTGTAGATATTTTTCTGAAAATTGGAAATCACGATAATTAAAGTATGTTCCACGAAATCATCACATTCATGTTAGATCGTACAGAGCAATATTGGGCCAAGTGTGAAAACTATCTAGAGCTTCGCTATTATTTCTAGATTGTCTGTGTACATAAAGCTGGAATATGTCAATATTAAAATCCCATTTTTCCAAGACAAGTATGAATTTAACATTTAACCGTAGTTTGAGCTTGGCCAATTTTTTTTCTCGTTTAAAGAATTTTATGTTATAAATGTGACAAAAAGTCACAATCATTTTCACATAAAGTGTCTATATGTATACCACCACCACCTCTTGAATCATATTTGATTTACAATGTGGCTGTGACCTGGTTGTTCATGAAAGGGTAACCAATGCCATGTGGAATATTGAGAGAAGAAAAATATGACGCTGGGCGAGGAATGCTAATGTAGCAGGACTTTTTTCTTCAAGGTATATATAAGATTCTTTTCTTCACATATTTTACTTTCTCGTTACAATGAGCATGTACTTGTCGTCGTAGGTATCACTATGAATCTAGTTGCCGGCATGAAGCGTAAAAAATTAGTTTTACATTCCTATATGATTTACTCTCAAAAAACGTTTTTTTTTTTACTTTCTTTGCTTTCCCTTTTCCCTGACTTGAAGTAAAAAGGTCGTAATCATATCATCAGCCATAAACTTGTTCTTCAAGAGGTACGTAGCATTATGTATGTCTGTACACTATGTATGTATACACACAATATTCGCACACTCTCATCCTCGTTTTTCATTGGACCTTGAAAGGCGTAGCAATATAAAATCAAATTTAGAAGCTGCAAATGGAAAATTATAATTTTCTTAAATGTAGTAACAGAGGAGCTCATGAGGAAAGGCTTGGCAAATTGGATATTCACACACTTTCAATAATATTATGTATCTTGTCCTCGTTTTAAAATCAATGTAATTCTATGCGCTTCGAGGCTTTTATTACTTTCATTTGATTGAAAATTTTGTAAGCTGTGTGAATTAGTAGGTACACAGAAAGAAATTTTGTGAATTTACATGCGCGTCATTCATTAGATTTCAAATAAGTATTAAGAGACGTGTTCCATCTTTCTCTAATCAAAATTTCTCGTACACAGCTGCTATACTTAATAACATATGGAATATGGGCTTCACTCTTTCATAATTCCAATATGTTCCCGAAACACAATACCCAGTTGTTCACATATTGTGTAATATTCTCTCGCTTTTCTTTTCTCTGCCTTAAGTTTATTAAAATTCTGTGAGCTTTCTCTTCTTCTTGTATTGTTTGCCGGGTTGGAAAAAAATTGGGTGGCTGATGATAAGCTAATACGATACGGCGCTAACGGAACTAGCGGAACGTATAATATAGCCATATGAATCCCGTGGCAAAACTTATTTTTTGGTTTGTCAGTTCTACTTCTTGTTACACGGATTGTGGATAGCGGATGCACTTGCTACTCACTACTAACTGGAATGTATCATGATGTTGATGATGATGATGATGTTTGCTTGAGAATTTTATTCCAACCTCGTGCTTATTATGGTATTGTTATTATGAGGGGGAAAAGGTTGCCAGAAAGTTGTGTAAAAATAACTGTAAACAATAATATTATAGCAGAATAGAGTCATCATTTTTTCATGAGTTCCACATATTCCTCTTGAAGGTATATAGACATTTGTGTGCCTGCTTGGCCGTAACATTACGTCTTTACAACCACAGAGGAAAAGGGATACTGTTCAGTATTCTAGAAGCAAAACAATTTTTTTCTGAAATGATGCAGTGATATTGGCCATACATGAAATACTAGATAAATATATAACATAAACTATAAGAATGCATTGATTTAATGAGAATTGGGAATTTTGACCAGCATCATGCTTTTATATGGACATACAATGTAGGATTTTTGCTTAATGAGGTGCTCTACTAAAATGCAGAGTATGGTTTATATGTCGACTTACCTTCCAAAGTATTGAATAGTACCATTGGTCTCGGACATAAGCATTGGAACCCTGTAACGAAAACAAAGAAACGATATATATATATGTTATACTTAAGTCAGTACAAATAAACTCATTAACTTCCGTTGTTCTACTTTTCAGAGAGAATATCTAGTGATACGTAAATGCGTGTAGGTGTAGTGATTGTATAGGGGTTTCCTTTTCCCTCTCCGCTGTCCCAAATGAGCTGATCACAGGGATTTGGGTAAATAAATTCAATTTAGTAGTTGAATGGACATTATGTGCGACGGCCGACCTACAGCAACGACAGACAAAACTGTGCTTAACGAGGCCTTTTTAAAGCTGATTTGAGTAGTGATTAAAGTGACAGCAGCGATGTAATTAAATTATTTATTCCGTTCCTCTCTTTCTACTAATAGAAGCGTAAGCACAAGGTAAAATATGTGTGCCAACAAACAAGCCTTTAGAAACACTTTAAATGCCTTGCAGCCCGATTACATGTTATATGCTGGTTATAGGTTGTCACAATATACGTAATGTGTGTCTATAGTCTATGTTTCTGATTGTGATTGAATCAAGTGGAAAGAGAAAAAGTACAAAAGAAAAGTGATCAGCTAAGTATGCTCTTGTTCTATTCGATGAAACCAGTGTGATTCAAAACGACACAACGAAAACTCCTGAGCCAGACAGAGAGTTTCTTTGTCTTATTGTAAAACAAAACTGCAATCACTGATGTTGGTCTAGAAAGATCTAAATCAGGCATTTTATGTTCCTAACTCCACATTTATGCATTACCGTTTCAATGAATCACGTCTGAAGTTCTATATGGAGAAAGAGAGTGTGTTTTGTCCTTTTTATCGCTTATTGAAAATGTCTCTTTAAGGCAACACTCGAGATGCGAAACAGCATTTAATTTGAACTTTTTTGAAGTAAAAAGGGAAAGACACAATAAGTACCTCGCCTTGATCCCCTCTCTTTGTGTATATAGCTGGAGCACATGAAATTTTGTGTAAAATTTGAAACGACACAAGCTGAATGAGTTTGAAAGAGGATATAGAGAAGAATATGTTAAAGCGTATATAACCAAATAAGTCTCCAGTTCAACTCTCGTTCCTTCTAGCAAGTTCAACTTGACTCTCATCTATGTATATAGTTAAGTCATGCTCTTTTTTCCTTTGTGCAAAGTTTCGTCATTCAACCATGTAAAACGTATGGATGCAGTAGCAAAAGAAAACTATGAATTCTCGTATAATATATAGCTACAGCAAAGCTCCTTCTAAAATCAAATCGCATGAGGAAATTTGTAAGCAGTGGAAATAATGTAAATATATATACCTCCGAACATATTTTCCTTTGATGTAGAATGCAAAACAAGTACACATAGACCAACAAGTCAGGATCTTTTTACGACAGTCATAAAAATTACTTGAACCTTCTGATTAAATTAAAGCGAATTTATTAGCCTGCAGTTTGGAAATAACGTTATCCAAACGGACTGAGTAAATACACACGTCCACAGAACGAGTAGCGCCAAGCAATCGTTTTCCTCTAATAATAAGTCAAGTCTGTGGGGATTCTGTGTACTGACATGAGCATGGAATATTGCATGGCAGTTCAAGGCATAAAAAGTATAAACAAACATTAAAGTTTCCTCCAACAGCAGCATAAGCAGTGTAGACATACGAATCCGTGTTTAATGTGTCACTTTGTCATATGTGTTTGTGCGTTGATCAACAGTCTAATTTTCTAAATGGATTAGGAATGCTGATATACGAAAGAGAATGTTGATTGAATAGGTTAGAGGAGATTTTATATATGAGAGATGTAAAAAACTTGGAGAAAATAAAAGCTAGCAACAGAAACAGGAAAAGCACACGGATATTTTTCATACAGAGAGCGTGGCAGCAGAAAAAGAAAAGCGATAATGGATAAGAGAAAATGCATAGACATGCTTCCGGTCGGTTGTTAGTGGAAGAAAGGAAAGCACTTTGGAGATTCTAGACGTGCTATCTTATACACCAACTTGGAATACATTTGTGTTATGCAAATGCAGAAATCAGAGGAGAGAAGAGAAAGTTAACGCACTGGTGATGATGATGACTTGGCTTTAAGTAAGACATCTCACTGTTATGCACATAATATTATGTAATGAAAAACAAGAAAAAATACAGTAGCAAGAGCACTACAGACAGGAAAAAATCTGACTGAATATTATCCAAAAGGAAACGGAAATGACAAAAAAAAACAAAGAGAACAAACTTCTAGGTATATATTCATTCTAGCCTACTTTGCAATGCCAACAAAGTGACGATGAGTAACGTTCCAAATGAGAAGAATTTGTGATGAGATGAAAGTTTTTTAATACTGCAGAAGAATGCGTTGAAAGCAAAAACAACAATGCTTCAAAATGATTACGTCTTTCAGAATATTATATAAAAATCTCGAGATGTTCGACACAGTTAAAAAATATGGGCAATTCAAGCATATTCCAGCAACTCCAGTAATGCAAGTGGAGAACTATGGTATATTACAAGCAAACAATGTTTAACCATTCATAAGCATTCCCACGTTGCAAGAGTGAACATTTTCGTCAGTAGTGGTGTATGCACACTCTAAGTTTACCCGACTTTCTTTTATTGCTGTTCTTCATAAACATTAGTTTATATAGAGTCATATGTACACGAACACATGTGCAAGGCAAATAAATTTGTCTATGAAACAATACTCTCATTATTACTTCTATTATTTCTCTTCAATCTTTTATCCAAACACAGTATAATCGCATGTAATAGAGTGTTGGAATACACATAGTGGCAGTAGAAACACCATAGCTTAGCTTACCGCAAGCAAATATACCATACAGCTTGATTTTATAGCGGAGAAAGGAGAGTGGAGAGAGCTGAGAATTACCAGCGCAGCGAACATCTAAAGTTTCCTACAGGGAGGCAAACTTTCTTTTGTTCTTTCAAAGTTTCAGTTTCCCATTCTTTTGGTTTTGGTGTGTACAGGCATGCATGAAGCGCAAGTCTAATCACAACTCTTTCTCTCTGGCTTCAATACTAAATATATGTGTAATGATTTAATACTTTAACCGAGAAAGAACTTTACCTTTCATATTGCTCCCTTTTTCTATGATTATTACCGAGAATAGGTCAAAGAGAAACAAGAAAAAACGTACATTCCCAACATAATATACCATTTTTGCTGGAAATTATTAGTACGACTTTTGATATGGAGAGAGCATTTCATAATTACTATTTCACGTAGTGGTACACATTGTACATAACAGAAATATATGCTATTAGAACTCTAAATACAAGTCAACCAGTTCATTAAATACTCTTTTTCATTATCCTTCATTAGCACCGTCAACAACTTTAATATTCATGTAATATTTCAGCATGGGCATCAGGAATTTCTTTTTGATTTGTTTGCTACAAAACTACAAGACAGAAGCTTGCATGATAGACCGTTTAGCAACATTGCGTCAGTAAGATCTACAAAAGCATAATATATGTGGCAGGTGCTCATTATTAGTTCAGTTCGTTCTTCATCAGCACTAATTCCAAACTTTTTTTTCGCTTGCGACAGGCTAAAAGGTATTTCCGCATCATAGGCAAACTTTTGTGGTGGCATGACTTATACTAGTGGAGCCAATAAATTACATAACATGTTGTGTGTGTGAGTGATGTAGTTTTATTCGTGTGTTGGGAAGTAGAGCGAAAAAAGCACGATCTATTGCTGCTATTACTCATTGTCAATCTTGTTGTAAAAGTGAAAGTACACGGGGGAGAATGAGCTCTTATTTTTAACACTTCCTCTAGAAACAACTCCTCCAACTTTTAACCGTTGAAGTAATAAAATATTGCGTGTGCTGTCCGTTGACAATCACGTGTGGTATGGAGTGACCATGGCCATTGCGATATTATGTAATACTTTCGTTATTATTATATTGCAAATTTTCGTTTCTTTAAATGGAAAAGGAAAGAAAAGTCTCCGTTTTGACATCGAGTCATACTGTCAGTTTATTTTCAATTTAAAAAATCTATTCGAGAGGAACATTTCAAAGAAAAATGTGGTGTTGCCATATTCAAAAGCATTGGTGAAAGCAAATATCGTTTTCACAAGAGTTTCGTCTTTCTTTCATGTGAGACTGTAGAAGTTGACTCACATTGCACACAGCGTGTACCCTGATGATTGTAAATGGACCATAAATCTTTTTCATGTACTTTGATAATGGAATGATGTAAAACATGAGTGTAAACTTCTGGTTCATGAAAAATTAAGATAATACCGTGATTTATTATGTGAGTTTTATTTTAACTACACACCTATTTAAGAATGACTATATACTTTAGATGTCTTAGTACAATCCCTTGCTGTGTAGTCATGAACTATAAATATGAACAAACACTAGTACAATAAACTTAAAAATCAGGGTATGAACTGTGTCTTCAAAAAATATAATTTATAACTGCCTGAAATACTTTGCAATTATAATATTAAATGCCACACCATTGAAGCAAAGTCTAAAAAATAATGTGCCTATTTTGAAGTTGTTATGATTGACGAATAATGCGACAATAATTTTAGACAACAGCAAGTTGTCAGAATATAGCATTTTAACAGAGCCAAATTATACATTACAGCAGCATCCAATGTATTGTACAGCATTGTGTTTAGGTACTTCAAATTAGATTGAATTAGCCTATTTCTTTAACAATAACTGTCTCGACTTTGCTATATAATAACCACATCAAATGTACAAAAATAAA
>JAQIXW010004084.1:0-12128 GCA_034700685.1 Willowsia buskii
CTGGCGACGAATTGTATGGTTTACAAAGCGGGGATGAAATGACTCAGGGATGAAATGATTCGGGGATAAAATGATGGTGATGAAATGATTCGGGGATAAAATGATGGGGATGAAATGATTCGGGGATCAAATGATTTGGGGATGAAGTGATGGGGATAAAATGATTGGGATGAAATGATGGGGATTAAATGATTGGGATTAAAATTCCTGCAATCCTAAAATGTAAACGAACCGTTATGAAAATTTGCAACTGTGTGCATTATGATGATGTGTATGGTATGCTTGTGAAAATTCAGGTATTATGGTATCTCACCATTTAAAAACGTCCCAGGTGAAAAATGTGTAAATGTTTGTAAAAATCGCAGTGTGTAAGTGCATATGTAGTAGATACATTTAAAATATATGATAATTATTCAACTTGTTTAGCTGCTCCAAAAGTAACATCTAAGATTGTTCTAAAAAAACTAAAGTAGCCATAATACTCGACGAACCTTCTTGTTGTACTGATGTACTTCCTAAAAGTGTCGACAATGTGTAATCGAAAACAAAATTTGTAGTAATTAAGCTGTTAGAACGGCCTGTTCATTATTGCTTAAGTCAGCACAGGGAAATTTCTTATGTGTGATGATAGGTAGTGATGTGAAACATGCCGTAGTTAGTAATAAAGCTAAAATTAGAGTAAGAATAATTGTTAATAAATCTGTTTGTATTATCAATTCAAATTCAGTAGATTAAACTTTTGACTCCACGCAAAAGTTTGTTTTAGAACAGGTATTTTGAAAAAAGGTACCCTCACTAAAGTACTTACCCATAAAGTTCTTGGTTCTTGTTACAAATTAGATAATGATTAGTGATAGAAATAGAAGTCTTTTCACCTTTTCTTAATTTTATTTTTAACTGCACGGCAACTTTTAGGCTTCAGGCAAAACAATTTGAAAAAAATGCTGCTTTAGTAATATTACAATAATACAAATCACTATAAGTGCTCCAGAAATCATTACAAACGAGCTAAGAGGTAGCACTTTCTTCGACGTCTCTTTTCTGGCTTGGTGTTTGTCTTATCTAGTAAAAATGAATGTCTTTAAACAGCAAATGTTGTTATAAATTAATTTAACTGTGAGTACTATTGGGAAATTTTGAATTTCGATTGTTCCATGTTTTTAAGTTTTGTAATCGCAAAAATTGTTTAAAAATGAGGGATAGAATTTGTTCTATTCCATTATTTACTCTGTATTAAAATATTATATGAATATTTTTTAAAATCAAGGGGTATTTCGAAAAATTCAATTGAATAAAATTCATACTATAAAAATGTTCATGTATGTAATAAAGTGGTTTCATTTGCCAGGAAGAATACGGCACATTTTATTTCATATAAATAATTATTATTTTGCTGCATATATACATAAATAACATTTGACTATATATCGAAGTGTGAATTAAGAATTATCTCCTTTTTTGAGTTTCTTTGCTGAATTCATGTTCACCTGTCAGTATTGGCAAGAGGGTTTTATAATAGCATTCCTGTTGGAAGTGGGTCATACCCATTGCTACCACAATTTGAAGAACTCCCAAAGCCAAATAGCGGTCTTTTACAGACTTGAAGATGTCAAGGGTAAAATTTAAGACCTCTCGGGGCTGCTTGTTAATCTTTGGAAAATATAAATTCTTTACTCCAGCGGCGATCTAGAAGATTTAATTAAATAACACACCAACCTTGTATATTATATCTTTGCCACCCATGTAATAAATTGGTAAAAGATTTATTCATGATACCGGAAAGTTGGTAATTGGAACTAAAATTGCAGGATATATAAAACCAGCGGCAAGTTGTACTACAGCGCTTTTAACTTGTAAACATACAGGGCACTTTGTCTTCTGTTCCACAATGTCCGACGTTATCATCTAAGAACATCATTCTGCAACGATCACTATCTGCGACTTCTGCGAGGTAAGTATGATGGAGAAGTCATGACTCATTTATTGCTTCTTCACTTACCAAATTGTGACCCATACCACTTAGGAAAGCTGGCATGGCCATTGTTACCAAATAAGATGAGTTCCTCCCGTAATGTCCAAGAAGTAGGGCATTTCTGAATGCTGAGTTCAAAACAAAGCCTGGAATTGCGGCAAAAAATGCAACTACCGGCACAGACATCTTAAAGGGCCAACTGAAAATTGTTATAATATTATTATCTATCTAATAATTTTAAGATGAATTAATACCTAATAAGTCAGTATTATATCTTTCATTCAAGTCCTTATTTCGACACTATGGTCATTTTCCTTCATAAGAGCAAGAGCAAGCTTTCATCAAATATGATATTCCTAAATATCGATGAATAGTTTCAAAAGAGCAAAAAATTATGTTTTAAGTAAGTATTATAAAGTAAAGGCTTGCGTACACATCCCACTTCGGCCATGACATCAGAATTTGCATGGATCGTTGCAACTGGACGGCTCTTTGTTCATTGTTTAACTTGTTTAATCCACCGCCACCGAGATCACTGACACTTGACCTTTCTATGTAGTATTTAGGTTTCGGTGGAGCATTTTCCTCTGGTTGACTTTTGGAAGTGTCCATCATTGATGATTTTACAATTAATTGCGTTGATTAAAAAAAATAATTACACACTGATTATTTACGCACGCGTAAACTATTTCGGTAACTGTATAATGTATAACATAAACTCGTTTCAACACGCTCATGCAAAAATTATTGAAAATCATTGAATGAACATCCTATGCTTAATTATTCTTTAAGGAAAACCAGGGGGTTAGGTTTGCAGTTTCTGACATGCATGAACAATGAATGATGTAAGCAGGAAGCAAAATCTTGGATGTTTGCACCTGCATACTTAATCCTCATCATAATCGGTCAGAACTTTCACTTCCCCCAGCATGTGATAGAAGAAAAATATTAAAAACGACGGTATTTACATCACGTGTATCTTATGGATTCTGCAACAACAAAAAACAACATGAAATAGGGCTTGTCTTGCTCTTCGACGTGTCTCGTTGTTGGTCGTAATATCATTCTGTTGCTATAAAGTTATCCATTGATGGCTCCAGTAGTTGCAATGCAGTCCACACGACTCCAGTTCAGTCAGTCCACTACATCCGACCCGTCCGTTCTGTCTGTACTGTTCATAGCTACATTATAAACACGTTTCTCTTTGTACTTTTACCACTAGCAAACATTTCTACTTTTACTACATACATGTATTTGTGAAAAGCATCACAAAATTTTTGCAAGCCAGCCGAGTACCTGTTCAAAGTTGAAAATTCACCTTTGACCGCATAACATCTCATTTCGTATTCAACGAAACGCGTAGAATTTTAAACAATGTCAATTAGGATGCGTCCAGGCGATGGTATATTTGAAAATGGAAATTCTGCTTTTCTTTAAAACATCAAACTTTTTCAGGGAGCACATGATAGACGATTTCATACAATTCATACATGCGCATGAACAAAGTTTTCTCATAATCATCTTCACCATTACTGATCACAGTGTACATCCACTCAACAAGCCAACTTTGACTTGCTGATTTGCTAAAGTGAAAACCTCTCTGAAGCCTGAAAACAACACAGGCTTGTTTAGGCTACCTCTGTTCGATTCGATTGAATACTAAACTGATGCCTTGTTATGTATATTTCCAATACGCAATATTGAATGGGTCTTTTTCAAAGAGCGTTTTCTACAGATATATGTAGACAGCTCTATAAAAGTTTAGTTAGGTATACGGCACTCAAGGAAAGAAGAAAAGAGAAATGACTCTTCTCTACTTAAAATATGACATACAATGTTGTCCTCTCTCGCCTCTGTGAAGTTTGGGCATACATACTGTTTTATATTCCATCATCCTCTCGTGTAATGGTACGTATGATGTATGCATAAATAGTCTGCAATGTTGTTGTATGTTTAGTAGATTGTAGGTGTTAACTGTAACAAACGACAAAAAAGGAAGAAAAAAAGAGGCAATGTACGCTGGGCTGGCACTCTAGACATGGAGAGCCACTAACCTCTGTACATCTATAAGCATGTACAAAGGATACGGCTATTGGCTATGGTCTTGTTCGTCGGAAGAGCCTTGCACGCAGATTTTTTACACTACATATGCATGAGCATTTAGTTTTTGAGTGAAGTAATGTATCTATGAGCATAGCGAAACAAGTTGACTTCCTTTTCTTGAAGAAAGCCTTTTTAATATAAATGGTTATATAAGGAGCTGCACTAACAAGAGACCTAGTGGCAGAACAAAAACACATACCTAATAATATCTTCCTCCTACGTACTTGTTGTGTGTGCCTGGCTTGTGGTCGGTTTTCTTTCATGTTATTCACGCGCATAATATATTACGTCCTTTTTTGAAGAGAAAGAAAGAAAAAAGGAGAGGCAGAGGAGAGTGGCTCACTGCCTTCCTAGTTATTACCATTACCAAAATACTTTACTTTACTGAACTTTCGAGAGAAAGAACATGCTACATGATCATGATAACCCACAGCACATCAAAACGGTACATAAAAAAGCAGCTAACATTGCCATTTTATGATACATCTGTGCCCTTTTTACACATTTCACGACGAATAATATTGCCAATGCAATGCGGATGAAAATATCCGTTGATGATGGTAATATTATTTAGGGATATACTATAATCTTCGTCAACGGTATGAATATTCATGCAAAAGCTACAGTTCGATTTATTTATTCACAATCAACACTCCATCAAAAAAGCTAAACAACCTGTATTGGGGAAAAATCAGTTCATGGTGCGGTGGTGGTGGAAGAAAACCGTGCTTTGTCAAACATCATGTCAGAGATTTTACTTACAAAAATGTTGCTGCAAGCCGCTCATGATGATGATGATGATGATGAGAGAGCAAATCATACATATATAGCAGTCATTGTTGTAGTTGTTTGATAGGGAAGATAGGGTGCAAAGTGCAGGCAGAGAGAAGCAAAGTGCAGGCAGAGAGAAGCAAAGTGCTCTTTTTTTGCACACAACATGAGTAAAACTGTCGTCGTCGACGGGAAAATATCCATTATTATTCAGAACGAATGATGTATACACATAATATTATGTACATTTACATTACCCCATATATATTTATACGCATGTTTACTATTCATTCTCATTCCTTTCCTATAATAATTGTAATGGGATGTTGCTACATACTTAAAGGGAATAAAAAGAGAGGATCGTTTCATGTGTGTGTGTGTAACCGTAATTCTCTCTCCACTTACTTTTTACAGGCTGTAAGTTTCAAGTTTCTTACCTATGCATGCATATGTGTAAAAGTTGCAGTTGGTCGTTGTGAGAGCTGAATACGTTATATGTATTGTCTTCCTCCTCGTCTCCGCTGTTTTACCGTAAGGAAAGCACAAAATTGTGAGTATCTGCCTCTCTGCGTTTGTTCAGCCTGTTTTAGCTGCTGGCTGACTTTCATTACATTACAGAGCCGAGCATACTTCTTTACTTACTGGTTTGCTTGCGAGTTTAGCTATCCGTATTATTATATTTTTTACATTGGGTCATCACATTCACATCTCACACATCATGTTTGTTCCAAGCATTTGCATTCGTTAATGCTTATCCGCTCATCCCAAAAATCTTCTCTTTATCATCACATCATACATACTACAGAAAAGTTTTTCCCCCTTGCCACCGATGATGATAACAATATTTACCAACTATAGATGTACTAAACACACTTGTGATCTATTATGATCTAGCTAGAAGTTGGCAATATTTGGGGTGTTTATGTGTACAAAATCATGCTCACGTCAAATCACACATACACAATCAGCAGTGCTACTTTAGCGTGTGAATAAATACTTTTGCATCTACATATTTACACACACATTTTTTGCAGTGTCGCTGTTTCTAACTAGGGAAGTATTTATGCATTGTTGAAATACATGGTTGAATAATTTTACTAGCACATCATTCCAATGATTATGTGAAATTGTGATTCAAAAATAGAAATGTGAGGGAGTGAGGAATACTTGCAATTATGATTTGATTGCACAGGAATTACAACTCTCTTTTATGAAACGAGCAATTATCCTGCAAAAGTGTCAAGCAAAAAGAACACTTGTAGGTCACGCAAGTTCACTTTGATTTATTAACATTCTAGTTGCAAGAGCTTCTGGAATGATTGACTTTCCAACTAGCTCATGAACCAAAGTGCGGCCAAAAACGTATGTGGTTCAATTTAGAATAATACCAAAAATATTGCTTGCAGCACTTTAAAAAGTTCAACCAAACTTATTTCATATCGATATTTTATAATCTTTGCGGGAATGTATGAACTTTCTCCAATGTGAAATAAAGTCTCTCTTTTACAATCAGCATCTGTGTTCCTAATTTACATCCATCAATAAGATTTAAATTATTCCATCAGCAACAACTCAGCATCTTTCACTCTGTGTTTTAAGTGATTCGCATGAAGATTCCTTCCGGATACGCAAGGCACTGCAGCTTTTCGACAGATTGAATTAATTTGTAAATACATTTATCCACAGTTCACGTAGCCGAGCTTCCTGCCAAGCTCTTTCCTTGCTTAAAACTCTTCGTCTTCAAAAAGTACAAGATAATAAAACACAGTCTTTGACACGGTGGGACATGCGTTTTGGTGTGGCGTGTGACAGTGTGAATTTGAAATCGAGTTATATGTGAGCATCTCAAGAAGATTTGCAATTTCAGCATTCCAAGTTTGGATACACCAGTAAAACATTCCGTGACAAAGTATTACAGTAAAGTGCAGACTTTATATTTCTTCCCGCAATATATTCCATACATCTTGGTTAAGTGGTACAATCAAAATTGGGAAGGTGTAAGCTGACTTCTTCTGCAGCTAGAACAATAAAGGTGAGATGAATATGCATGCTTATCCTGATTTTTTGTGTTAATTTTAGAGGGTTAATTTTTAAAATTACATTGTACTAGGACTAAATATTATGCATCATGGCATGGCATCATTTATTGACTTATTGCGAAATATAGATTTTTAGTAAATAAATGGTTTGGGAGACAGCGAGTGAACTTGAAATTGACATTTAATGCTCTACGTTTCGACTTAAAACATAAGTCCTCATCAGGAGCGAACAAGACAAATGAGTAAAAATAAATGTGCATCTACATTTACAATTCTGAAAAAAGTCAAAAATTAAAGTATTCAAAAAAGAACGGATCCCAAAACTCAGGTAACCAGTCACGACCTTCTTCCTCCTTCCGGTTCATGAGTGGGGTGTCCTCTCGGATTGCCTTCTTTATGACAAATATAAATTACTTATAAGGGCAACTAGATATATTTGGTATTAATTAATTTCAATGTATGCGTTGCTTCAAAAACAACATGTAAGCATGTAAATCTACGCTAATAAAACTAAAAATTGTGGCCAAGTTTTTGCAAAAGCTATTTTTGTTAATTTGTCGCGTTGCAGCTACCTATAGCAGTTTACAGATTTGTCATAATAGGCTTTCGTCATCGACAAGAATGTTCATATTATGATGATGCTATTCTTTGTCAGTATTATGCTGGAACGATGTGGCTGGCTCATACTATTATTTTCCTGACTATACATTTATCAATGATTTTGTAACTTAATCCTTGTCGTTGCCCCTTGTGTATATAGTTAAAACTAAACAGTGCAGTATTAGCATTTTAAAATTTGCTTCTTCTAATAGACTGTTCACTGTGCTTGCTTACATGCTCAAAAATGATGAATGTGTGTCAGTGAATAGTGAATAAATGCGATTCATAAAATTTTACTTTAATCTAAAATGAGGATCTATGACTGCTAAAACAGTGTCACCATTTGCTATGAATGTCTTCAACAAAATCGACTATATAAGAAGCGTACATTTTCATTCTAGCATGGACAAAAGCTTAATATTAATACTGATGATTTGACGCATATTGCTAGCTACTAGCTAAACGTTCCAAGATGTTAAATTGCATGTCGTGTCTATCATTTGCCATTAATATTGTAGCTGCGTATATCTGGAAAATGTATATGCAGTTTCTTGTAGAGGACAGAAGGGTAATATGCTAATGTGCATCGTGTTGTGTAAGTCATTGCCAGGTTGACACCCGGAGTGCAAAATGGTATTGACTTTTACTTTTCAATATAAATAACGCATTTTTTAAACGATTGATTACAAAGATTATAAGCTACATCACATGCATATAGTAAAATTATAAATACATAGAAAAACTATGAAACTATGACCTTAAATCACAAATATTTTCGGTCAATTTTATTTGAGTTTAAAGTTACTTTACTTCTTAAATTTGTACTTTCACAATTAGTCTCTAAATATGAAATATAATAGACACTTGTGTTTATATGGTAGTCTTTGAAGGATGTTCCTCCCGTCATAATATTGTACGCAGTGTCCTTCGTTCTCTTAATGTTCATAGTTGACCCACATTTTGAGAAAGCGAAGAAGCTGCCAACAGATGAATGAGTGTGCGATTTTTTTATAACTACCTACTCTAGCACGTTTTTTATTTAGTCATTAACATCGTTTTGTGCTCATATATTTGTAATGCATGTTATACACGACAGTGCAAATGCGCGTTGGACATAACATTTATCTCTACTAAAGGCACGGTAAACTAATAGTAAGTATGTGAAACTTTTGATTATTATTAATGCAATGATTTTAAACGACTAATCGTTATGCAGAATGTATGTAGGAGATCACTAATCGCCACTTAATCGTAGAGAGTACATCTTATTGCGAAATACTGATTTAGTCATTCAAAATAGAAATGATCCAGAGATGAATTTTTATTTTAGATATTCACAGATTTGCAAATTCAATGTATTCTAGTAATCTCATTATTAATAGTAACGCATAGTCTGTTGATATAATGTCAAGTAAATTCGAAAATGCCGGAGGTAGGGCGTGGCTTATGAATTTTAGAAGAGAATACAGAATGCAAAATAAAAAATTCAACTTAAACCCAAGTTGCTAGCTGCTCCATTTCCAGAAAAGTCATAATGAACGCTCTACTCGATGCGATACATAATATAAAATGGAACAACAATGCACGGAAGTGTAATTTTATAGAAAAGTGGGATGAGGGGTTGTATTGTGGGTAAAGAAGAGATGCTTCCGTATGCAGCATCGCATATTATATTCTCTTTTCTTCTCTTTTGCATGTTGCCTGCAACAAAAGTGTGTTGGCCTAATGATAATTAAGTCGGGCTAGATGCGATACCACTTTAGTGGTAAAAACTATGATAGAATGATGTGTGTTGACATGATGCAGAATGCAGTACTTACCTAACTAGTGTATAATGAGAAGGTAAAAATAACGTCAGCCAAAAATCTCTGCAGTAATAAGTGCCATGCCTGTGCTGAGCCCGCGTGTATATAGTTTGTTATGTTTTATAGTTCTTTTAGTTTAATAATAAGCTACTTAAACTGAGGAAAGCACAAAATCACCCTACAGCCATAGAACGATTAACAAGTACTGAATTACATCGCAACTACAAAGTTTTGCCTCTATTGTTTATTTTTTTCTTTTCACTCGATAGGTAGTATCTTCAGTTATCCTTGACATGCTCTATGCATACTATATGAGTGACTTACAACGATGAGTAATTGAGATAGGACAAATTTTATAGCATTACTTACTTAATGACTGAATAGTGAACATAATGATAATGAATGTATGCCTCTACGACTGGAATGCCACTCTAGTAAGGCTTAAAGTACGTAGATCGCCGATATTTTTCATTTGAGGAACGCAGCGATAGCACTTAGAAAGGGATGAGGATGAGAAGGAGCAGTTAATTTTTAATTTTTGTTTATTTTGACTCACCTCAACAGAATTTCCCATTCTATGTTCATGCTAAAACTCTGGTAAAACACAATCGCTAATCGCTACCTGTGTACATGAGTTTCGGTTTCGATTTTCCTAAACTCCATGATGGTTCGCATGTTGCTGCCCACATTGCCGTTACCTTTGCCAAGGGATAACATGCCGTGCCAATGGGCTGTATTGTTTTATTCAGTTAGCACTTTGATGAACATAAAATAGGTATCAACTGAAAACTATATTTACCGAAATCCATGAGGCATACATTGACTTAATCTGAGTCGATTTATTTACATCAAAAACACAGTTCTTTAAACTCTCTTTATTTTGCTACATTACTAATGGCCCAATGGCTAATTAGAAACTACATCCTGTTTGAAATAACATTCTTCTTACGACAAAATTAAGATTAATCTGTGGCTGAATGCAATACTGAATGACTGTTGCTTAAAAAGTAGACGTGACGTATTATAGTTTCATGGGATACTTTTGCTGTTCATGGAATTAACGATTTTTTCAACAGGCACTAAATTCTGTATTCTTATTTTAAAATGGGCATATTAAGGAAGGCTGAATCTAAATTACATTTTGAAAATAATATGCATTCTTTTCTTTGCAGAAACACAGGAACGAGAACTTCCTCATACTACAAAGCGGAATGAATTGCAATCCCAAGGACGGACAAACAAGAAACGCAAGCCTATGATCTAGGAGAAATTTAACTTTGTACACAGTTCGACATGAAAGTTTTGAACTGACTGAGTTGTCCTATTCAATTTGAATGCACTATAGTGTGCAGATATTACATGAGTATTTCAATGAATAATTTTCAATTTTTGATAGTGATGATTGTGAAGGACTTTCATTTTTCTTGACGTGATATATTGGTTTGTCTACGAGTGTCATTTTATTACAAGTGAGTGTACAAGTAAAAGCGTTCAAGATTGCGGCTGTACGCAGTGCCATAGGCTTAAATATTTACTTTGACACCAGCGGAAATCTTATTCCGGCCATAAAGATGCCTGTTCGTAAACAAGGTAAGGCAGAGCGTATTAGAAATCCTTTAATTTAAACATTCCAACATTGAGCTAAAGCATGCAAAATTGCAAAACATAAATACTGAAGGCGTCTACATAATATAATTAGTGTAATGATGGAAGGGTAGAAGGGAAGGACTGTATCGTATCGGTTGCATTATAACTTAAATTTTAATTGTGTTTCCGGTAACCTGATATAGAGTTTATGCTTAGCGGAATCAAAATAGAATTTTAGCCAGTCTAGATTCAATCTCTTCAGACCGATGGTGATGAATGGCTATTGAAGTAGACAGGCATTATATTATGAACATGTATACTAGGTATATACATGGGGCTCGAATGAACACAAATCACAAAGATGTGATTTAATTTCCAATACAGGGAAGACGATATAGATTATCCTACTACGCAATTGTTTTGCTTCAATTTAGGTTTAGGTCCGAAATTTATTATTAATATGAGATCAGGTAGGAAACAATACGATTCGCTTATATAGTTTTGTACACATTAACATGGCATATATCCTTTACTTTACAATTTGCTTACATGAAATTTGGACAGGATATAAATGTAGACTTGATGCAAAAAGACGAGGAATATGTATCTGTTTCATGCCTCATTCTGTAGCATGATCTGGGTGTAATAGGCAATATCATGTGTGGTCTGGCTGGGTGTGACAATGATACCATTGAATGTGTGTATGTAATGTAATGTGTGTATCATGTGAATCATGTCACACACACACACAATAATTCGTTACATTTTGATTCAATAGCTTCGTACTCGTATTAAATAACAATGCAATGAAAACTGCATATTGTTTCCGTTTCGCTTGCTGCTCTGCAATTTATTGAGGAATGATTTCACGACTTCAAATTTTAGATTCGGATGTCAAAATACCTTTGCTTTACACGCTCCAGTTGTCTTAAGGAAACATGTACTAGAAAGCACAGGTAACATGCTCCTTAATTGTGTAGGGAATTGTGAAATACGTTGTCTGAAAGGGAATATAAAATAGAAGAGGTCAGGTCAGGTTTTCAGCCTTTCTTTAGACAGTGGTGGAATAAAAATTTGCAGAGAAATTTGTATTACAGCTTGATTCAAAAATGTAACTCGATTACACTGTTACACTACATACGTATAAATTTCATTTTGAAGCCCTTGAAGGTATTGACAATGGACTTACGTGTATATGCCATCAACCGATTTGAATAATTCTTTTTTTGTTGAATAGAGCATCATCGAAAA
>JAQIXW010004085.1:0-12125 GCA_034700685.1 Willowsia buskii
CTGACCTCTTCTGGTGACATTATGGCTGCTTTAGTTAAGTTTTATAACCGAAAATTCCCCAACTGTGTTTTCCATTGGAATCATGCTTCGTTTTGTGCATCCAGCTTATATAGGATTACAGGATTTTGCGAGTTTAGAACTATAACAGTTAAACATGCATACATGAGGCATGCAAAAACATTATATAAAAATTGTCGTGGTTTTACAACCCATATTATAATGCAGAATACTTTACTTATTATTGGTTCATGCAACAAATCATTCACATTTCAGTAAAAGTGACTTGATGAAATGTAAATAACACCAGAAGTCCATTAAAAGAAACAAATGCTAATTAGTGCACGAACTTTCATCCAAGCTCCATCTCTAATTAACTGAATTTTACACTGTAATCTTTGAAAAGAAACCGCATGCTTATAAGAAGTCTCCGTTTGTTTGTTCTTTAATTCGATTCAGAGCTCAAATGAGTGTAACATTGCGTTCCTTTAATTTCACGCCATTTCCGCCATCAGGTCTCATAATAAGTTGTGTTGCATATTTACAGAAGGAAGTGAGGTAATATTTAATTCCAGTTAATTATTAGAAGTCGTGGGCAAATAAACTCTGTCGACTTAAATCAAGTTTGCTTTAATATTACTAGCATTCCATCTCATCTAGGGGTTTTCCCATTTCCTACCAAATCAACTTTATAATCTTGCTGGCTTTTCCTCTTTATTTGCAAAGTTTTAATAAACTACAAAAATTGTGAATACACTTTCTGTGTGGGTTGTGCCGAACTTTCACTATTGGAAGCCGAAAAGAAAAGGAATTATAAAAAGTATTTCATTATTACTACGTATTATTAAGTTGAACTCATTTCATTTCTTGGTTCACAGAATATTTTCTCTTATTTTACCCGTATACATAAGCTGCACTGTAGCAGTGCATAGCCTATACGTGTGTCGTTCCCACAAGTGCGTAAACAAAAAGGAAGAAATGGCTTCGTCTTAAGAGATTAGCTTAGAGGTTTAGTAAGAGTGGAAACTCTCCAACAAACTTGTAGAACAAGAAGAGTCTACCTACTACTTTTACTTCACTCACTAGTAAATAATAAGTGAGAACAACTTCGTCAACACTTTCTCCTACTTTGGTTACCGTATTGCCTCATACCTCCAACAAAAGCAGCATAAGTCTTCTTATCTCTATAAAAATGTATTATTAGGTCGTCTTGCTCATTGACACTAGTATTCTCTATTTTTAGCAGAGTTTGTGTTGCTCTCATTGACTTGTTTTTCCAGCAGCGATAATTATTCCACTTTACCACTCTCATGTTTGTAGAATATACAAAGAAAAATACATCTACATATGCTTTGATTTAAGTAGAGTAGACTAAACATAGGCATATAATACTGTAGTACGTGCTGGTAGGTCGAGATCAACGCGCGCTAGAGTGTTGGGTTGCTCAATAATAATTATTTCCCCTAGATATGTTTAGAGGTAAAGCGAAGGCATGTAAAGAGAAAGAAGATGAAAATCTAATGGCTGGACGTGATGAATTCCTAGCCTTGCTTATTAGGTATTCATGAAATCACAACTAATAATAGCTCAACCGAGTGCTGTAGTAAAGAAGGAATCTACTAACGTGCAGCTAAAGAAGGAATTTGCGTAATGTATATTACAAGGAAAGTCATGGAACCGTACAAATGAATATATAAAGGAGGCAATTCCTTTTTGTAATAATACTGACCCAATTTCAGTGAAAGACCCAGTGGCTTACACACACACAACCAGCATCAGCAGCAGCAGAGAAGAGAGTTAGGTAAAAGCAGAGTAATAGAATTGCACACACAAATTCACAACAAAGCTCTGTGTAGATTGCGTTTATAGTCTGCAAAGGAATTCCAATGAATTTTCTCCCAAGCAAAAAGAAGAGGACATTGACTGTATAATACAACAAGCCATTTATTCCAGATGAGTAAAACAAAAGGAGCCCAACAACAATGATAGGTGCTTTCTTCTCTGGACGATCGTCATCATCATAAGGCTTAGCTGCTCAGTAACTGATGTTTTTTCTTGGATGATATAACAAAAAAAGATTTTATATGAATGAAATGTAGTAGTGAAGAATGATGAACAGAAAGAGAAAGAGAGATGAAAGCATTATTACAACAACAAACAAAACAGAGCTGACCCACAAGCTATAAAAGCTCTTTTCTCTCAACTAACTTTCTTGTCTTTGGAACAGACGGAGCTTTTTTCCATCGCCATTCGTTTCAATTCCCATTTCCCCCCCTCTCTCTCTCCGGCGCAAGAATAACAACGGCTTTAACAGAAGAACGAGAAAAAAACTTCTCCATTCTTTCTTCCGCAAATTTTGAATTAAAATTGTGATAAGGTACTAAGTGCAAAGAAAGATTTTCAAAAAGAAATGAGCTGTGTTGTATAAGCATATAATATATAAATGTGCTAATGCTTCTGGTTTAGTTAATTTATTTACTGTGTGCTCTGTAAACTTTTTGTACATACAACATTTTGTACAGTGCTGGATAGTTAGATCCTCATCTACATTTCCGTTTCGCTGTGTTGTTAAATATGTATCATTTCCAGCCTTCATTTTCCAGTAACTAGTAAACATTTGTTTGTGATGATGATAGTATCTTTGCTTTAGCAAGTTACAATTTCGCGTGTGTGTGGAAGTATCTCAAGAAGACACATGCATGCAAGTGATCAAGTAGTAAGAGCGAGCAACACATGTATAGAAGCAGTCCAATATGGAAGAGTTAGACTTCAACCCAAGTTCAGTTGTACATTTTCATCCCGCTTTGCCGTGATGCTATGCGGAATTTCGTTTACAATATTAAATTGTGTGAGAACTTGAGGCTATATATTTCAGTCAGCTTTACTTGTTAAGTTATTTACTCTTTTTTACTGAAGTGTTCAGTAAATTTTCGCACTGGATTTGAGAAGATGAACAAGGCAGAGTAAAGTAGTATTTTCCTATTATAGAATGTACTTAACGTGCTATTTGTCTGTATGTTTCTTTTTCTTTCTGCAATGCCGTTATTTTGCTGAACTCTTTAAACCAGAACGAAAAATGAGACAAGAGAGAAGTTCAGTTACCCAAAAGTTATATTTATGTATGTATCCCGTACGTCTTGTTTTCTCGGTCGTTATATTGGCAAAACTAAGCACAGAATTTTTGTATTATGTATAAAATTGTTTTTCTTTCTCTACTGAAATGGCCTCTTTCCGCAACTTGCCACCATCACCACGTATGCTTAGACAGTATCATTTTTGAAGGCGTCTAAGTAAATGTTGCAACATGCGTAACCCATTTTATTCTGTCAGTTGTACATGTTCAAATACATGACTGGACTAGTAGTAACAATAAATAAGTAACAGCGAAAACCTCAGCAGCAGCGGTACTGTTGTTGTTGTTGTTGTTGAGCTGTAAGCTGGCTAAAATAATGTCCTTTTCCATTGTTTGCCAGAGCTCAAGAGAGGCAGTAAAGGATAATTTATATCACATTGTGGTTCATTTTTGAAACCGGTACCAAATGAGCTTTGTTGTATGCAAAACACCATCGTCATCATTACAAAAAGTGTGAATACGGAAAATAATAGTAATGGAATCTAGATATTTGTCTGCATTGTTGTTGTCTAGTTTATGCATATGGTTGAATGGATTTGGGAAAAATAATAATCCTGGCTATTCTACTTTTCCAGTAGTTTTACCTTTTTTGCGGTGTAATTTAGGTCTCGTGCCGTCTGCTCAGTCACAAATATGTTGAAAATTGTTACATTTACAAAATTTCTATGCATTGCATCACATGTTTGTAATATTCTAGCTCAACGTATTCGATTTTATCATTTGAACGAAAAGAACAAACAATGGAAATGAGAATTATAATGAAAACTTTCAATGGATAACAAAAGCGGACCTGATGTGTGTAGCTTTTCAATGTATCTGCTTCTGGTTTTTGTTGATGTGTAATATCTAGGCAATGACAGTGCCTTCTCAGCAGCAAAAAGGTAAATACATATCCGTAGTATGCATTTTCTTTTCTGCCTTTTCTATTCTCCCCGAGAAAGAGAATGATGGTGGTGGCAGTGGAAGCCGTAGTTGCAGAAAATAGGAGAAAAAAGCCGGAGTTAGCGAGGGAAAAGGAGATGAAGGAGAAGAGTAATGTAATGTTATATTTTATGCTGATTACTTGTAAATATACAAAGTACGCAGCGGTGTGGAATGGCAAACGAGTTGAATGAATGTTCATGATACTGCTGCTTTTCTACTGTACGCATACGTAAATATAGCATGGATATGGAACCCAACTACTAAAAACAACATCAGCCATAAATAGTATATTCGCATTCTATGCTGGATAGAAGAGATCCCATGATCATGATGGCGATTGTAACTATTTTGTGTAGGTATATACTACTTTTATTTGCCTTTATTTGCGTTGTTTGTTGTAATGTTGCTGGCGTCGGAGCGGTAGGAGTTAGTCTCCTCAGTGTTGTGTGTGTTTATATAGAGCTCTGTTTGTCTGCAAACTGGTTACTTTTGTTTACTTCAGTCGCAAACTTGGTTTCCCTTTGTCTCCCTGAAAATTAAATGGCTCACTCTGAAATCTAGGTAGGCTCTTTCCCTACAATGTAGCAAATTCTAATAGAATATGTATACACCATCCAGTCCACATCTTACAGGGTGCTCCTCCAAAATCCATTTTTGGTTTTAAATGATGACACGAACATAGTAAAAAAAAAGGAAAGAATGTATGCTTCAAAAGTTACGATGCAACTACTTTTGTATGCATATTTTTGTTGGAATGTGCAAAACAAGTAATCTTTATAAATGTCAAAAAATACTTGACACGTTTCATGCATTTTGTAGCAAGGCTTTGTTTCAGGAAAGTAATATTTACTACTATTCATTAACTCTTTTACCTTGTGCGGATGAAAGGAATAATTTTTAATATTAAAGGCACAGTCTGGAAACGCGTTCTAAATAGCACAAGGCTGCGAATTTCATTACAATAAAAATATGTCAAGTACCGTCCTCATTTTTGAAGTAGGAAAATTTTCCCTCTGAATGCACTAGACAAGATGTATCAAAACGGATGTTGGCCATATTCACCTGGAACCGCCTTTTTCTACTTCAACGAAATGGACGTGCTTTTTAAGGAAGTTGCAGAAAGCAGATGTCTTATCTTCCATTTGACGTGAATATATTGTGATCGTCTCATCATTTTCATCGGACAAAAACAACATCAGAGATAGAAATGCGATAAGCGTCTTTTTAGATATGGTTATGCAAATTAAAAGGCAAAAGGTGTTTATTTTATAATTGGATAGAGAGCTATGCTCATGCTCACATCTGTTTTCCTGTACCCGTGCATATTATATTATGGCATGTTCGTTCCATGAAACCATGAACAAAGTAGTGTCTGAAGAAATAAATTTACCAAAAATTTTCACACTTTCCAGCGCCTTTTGTAGTGCAAATGGGATGAGTAGAGAATAGTCTTTGTTTGGCTAGTCTTTGCGGAGAAGACAGAGGTATGGCTAATGTAATATGACAGTTGTCTTGATTATCATGCCCTGACATTATATACTATGAAACTTGCAGTAGTAGAATGGAATAGCATGACGGGTAAAGAAAAGTAAGACGAGAATGATGAAAATAAAATGAAAGGGAGGGTGAATAGTTATTATAAGCATTAACTTTGTATACCTTCATAATGCAAATGCTAATTGCCAAAATCCATTACTAACCCTTTTCTCCAGAAACGACTTGTACCAGCTACCATTATACACTTACACTAGGTCTGACTGTTACTCACTTTTATGGCTTAAAGAGTGCATCCAACCATTACGTAGATGTAATATTCTTTAGAAAGCATGCAGGTATTTTATAAGGGCAAGGTTTGTGCTACTAAATAATGTAAAGTAATGTGTATCCATATCAGAAAAAAGTCTCATTCAAACAAAAACGGCAAAAGCATAGCTTTGCTTTAACCCATCATTATTATAACTATTGTAAAAGTGCGTGGGTATAAGTTTAGTAAGAAATTGAGGGATATATTACATTAGGAATGAAGTACAAGTTTGTGTGTAGTATTAAAAATTTTGTACGCTGCATTACCATTTTTGTGTCTTTTAATGCAGATGTTTTCACGGCTTTTGCTTGCTTGCAGGGAGTTTTTAGTAATTTGTATATATAGATGCCTAAAATTCTTTTTGTTCTTTTGGAATTTCATACTACATTTAAGAAAACATGATGAGAGAGATACATAGGAGATTCTATATATTAGTAATAACAGACACATGAAACAAAAGTTTTTGTGCGTGAACTCATAAATTCTTGTAGTGCAGGAATTTATGCATGATATTAAGCATAAATGACTGCATATAATAACAACCCTCTGGTATTGTTATTAAAATCCTTCTCTGTGGACGTACATGTTAGTGTCGACGGGGATGATGATGATGATGGTTGATGGTGGTGGAGTTGCTTGTCGCAGGTTGGGTTTGATAAAGCAGATAGAGCAAGAGATTATCTTTTAACATGCCAAATTTTATATATATAAAATAATATCATAATGATATGCTGCAAGATTTTATGGTTATGTTTTGTATAAAGGTGAGTAACAATGACGAGTTGGAGGTAACTCCGGTAGTAATTTGCAGTTTGAAATTTACATCACTTCTTATCGTGTCAAAAACTTTTTCTGGTGCATGGCTAATGGTTGTCTGCCCGTCAGCGAAAATAAAAGAAACAAGAAGTCGTAGAAGTGGTTGTAAACCGAGCAAGCTGTCTTCCCCATATCCATTCAGTCATCCACTTCTATAAAATGTGCACTTTCATTACATATATATCTTATGCATGCATAGTAATTCAATACAAATTACAAATGACATGCCATAATACACCAGGAAAAAAGTTAATTTTCTATTCGTCAAGTAGCTGTTATGCTACATGACATTCATATAAGGCACTTTACTATAGTAGTACATCTAGATATGCACCTCAATACTGGTACAAACTATTAACGTTTGTGGATGTAGCTAGTTAGTTGGATAAGACAAGGATAATTTGGTTCAAAAAATTTACGGCCATCTTTCCCCTATCAACCAGTGTAATCTCTTCATTTCGTGAAAGATGATGGGACAAGACAAACTTCTTTTTTGTTTGTATATTTAAAGGAGCGACCTAACGTCCACGATGCGCAGACTGATGTTTATTGCACGCTCATTTATGCATATACCGAGCCCATTCCAAACCTGCGAGTGCTATTCTATCCCGATAATATTTTCAGAATTTTGCACGGGAAAACGTCAAATTCATAAAAATATGACAAATGCCAAAAACAAAACAAAAGTGTGTTTGCAGATCCATCGTACATTTTCTTGTAAGAATTCAGTAAGTAATTAAAAATACATTATGCATTAACCATTAAAACTAGTAAGTTTTCTCACCGATCAAGAAAGGAATGGACTCGAGTTCAATATGTAATTTATTTGATGGACAAGTTTTTTACTATTATCTACAACATCATCAATAAGCTATAATCGCAAGAATATAAGAAATATGAAAGACATATTCTTCAGAATTTCATATACCTAGGTGGGCAAATTGTTGATATTTCTGTTATATTAACGTTATACCATCGCAAAACGAAATCCTAAAAATAATTGCCAATTTAGTGAACAGCCATGTTCACTTTATGTACCTATAAAGGCTATCTGTGCTTAAAATAAGCATCAGTAGTCTTTACACTACTCAAGAAAGGTGGTAAACCATTGTTATTTTACTGAAGTGTAGATCACGACTACGACCGAATTGGTAGAGTTCCAGCTTCAGGCAAAAATAGTTTTCATGCATGGCATGACATTCGCATAATCATCATCATAACCAGCCACGACAATAATAACATATACCGATGTACCTAGTAATGAATGAGTGTTTAGTAGTAGACTGGTGTGATGACGAGGAAGATGTTGATGATGACCATGAGAAATTGGGCAGGATGCACCATCTCCGTAGATAATAATCTCATCAGTGGATGGCTGTCTTTCTGTTTCTAATTTAAAATTCAAAAAGTGCTTGAAGGGTACTTTTCTAATTCTTTTCATTTTCTCGCATGTGGTTGTTCGTAGTGTGCAGAAAAACTTTGTTAAACTTTGCGTGTCGTTCGAGTTTAAAGACATCTGGATGGTCGACAATCCACATCATTTATCTTATTCATTTGATTACTTATTGACCAGTTGTCAATTTTTATTTGAAAACAAGCACATTCATTTAATTCAGCTTCTACCCATGAAAACTTCAAAGTTTGTAGCCGCAAGGTACCAATATGGATGCAAAAAATAATGATATACAATATCTGACCTCACTTTAAAGTTTCATGTGCAATTTACCAAGTAAAATTTCTATTTCAGAATACAATTTTATAGATCATGCTTGCTTTCAGCAAATACATGCAAAAATTCTGATTTTGGTCGAGTCAACAAAAATCGTTACTTGTCAGTTTTCCTGCCCTGCTGTTATTAACTTTCATGATTTTACTAGGAGATTGAGAGGCAATCTAGCTTTGAAAAAAATGAAATTGAGATCTTCAAACGTTTACAATTCAAATTTATTAGTTTGCTTTCAAATAATTTATGCCCATTATTACAATTTTTGCAATATTCAATGTCAGTTTTTCACAGAGAAAAGAACTGCGCATATTTGCTGAATGTCACGTACACGTAAAATATAAACTAAACTAGGCATAGTCAAGTCGGAATCGAGAATGGATAAGTCGATTTAATAAGATTTCTATAATGTTTATTTATTAAGACTGACATGAAAATCATTTCGCATTTTAAGAAGTATCTTTTAGAATTTGAACGATAGATCTTGACAAAGAACCAACCGGATGTGGTCGGCAAACGTTTGAGATTCAAGCAATTGTGGTACTACTGAAAACTGCAATGCATACTAAGAAAAGGGGCATGGCTAACTTTCTATTGGGAATTCTCTTTATTTGATGTAATACTGATAGTGAATATTGTATCTGCCACCCTTATGAAGTAAAGTAATTCAAAATCGTCGTCTATCAACAGTTTTTACAATGTATATTAGAATGCGACACGAAATAGCGAAATGATAGCCATTTATTTGATACGTTGAGCAAAGGCTCGCAGTTATTATGCATACTTGTGCCATCTTTATTTGACATGATTACACCCCCCAAAGATTTCAAATCAAGTACACAAATACTCAGGAGCTCACTCTTTCAGCTTGGACTTTTGGAGTCCACACTCTTTCTTCTTACATATTAACACGTTTGTAGCATCTTTTTTCCTCAAGAAAAATATATCTCAAAAGTAGTAGGGAACATTTACTCGTGCTGCTTGTTAAGAAGATTTTAATCTTGATAGCCGACGTCTTCTCACCCTTTCATTCTCATCTCACTAGCTTCATAATATGCTTATAATGTATTCTTATCATTATTAGTGTACTATGATCATATCAAACTTATAATAATGTTTTCTAGAATATTAGATCTTATTACGCAGTTCCATAAAATACCATGAACTTCACTTCTTCATGTGTTTTTTATTCGACTAAGCAAAAACTTTCATGTAGTAACTGTAACAAACAGCAGTCTAATATTTTACGCCTCCCTGTCCTCTTTCTGCATACCTAATAATAATATCTCTTCAACTATCTTTATCACATCACGTACTACAGAAAAAAACTCATAACATTCCTTTCTTTAGCAGCTTTTGCTCTAGTAAACTTCTTGTGCTCTTTCTCTTCATCCTGGTTGCACTGCGATTATTATTACATTTTCTCCTACACTTTTTCTGAAAAAAGTTATGTCAAAAGGAATGGTGACATTCTATACCATCGTAAGAAAACATGAAGATGAGAATGAAGAGCACGGCCAGGGTGAAGGAAAATACACTACATAAGAACGTGAAACAACGCTTTCAGAAAGCACCACGGTACAGCCACGGGCGACCATCTTTCTGCTGCTCATGATTATGATGATGCTGACGATGAACATGAGCTCATAACTCGTTCACGCACTTAAAAACAGTTTTGCCATGAAGATGATGATGTTCATGATGACGACGATGATGAACATGTACGTAAAAAGAACACTGTACTTACCACACTTGAGGATAACTACAAGTGGAACTTTTACTGTAGTGAAGTGAGCCTAACAACAAGGCGAATATTTGCTGCTTCGCTTTCGTTTTCGTACTCCATCGTCTTGATGATGTTCTCCGGACACTTTTTTCTTGATAGTATGGCTAGATCAGCAGCGCCTTGTCCATCTCTACGACTGTCTTCCTTAGTTTTATTTAAGTGCAGTGTAAATATGAAGAGGAAAAATGCTCTTTACTCCTTCATATCTCTAAAGATCACGGAGTGATTCAGCCTCTCGAGTCACTACTTGCAATCGGAGATGTCAGTTGTCATGCAAGTTTGGTGGTGGTAGTATGTGCTTTCCTCGAAGCCTATTGTAAGTGGCAAGAAACCAGGGACTAGAAAGCATTAGCATTACACTCATACAACACATTTAAGTGGGTCCTTGACAAGACGGGTAGTACACAGGATCCACAAGAGCTTACACTACTTATGACATACGGGTAGTACTATACCATGTCTTAAATTTTCAGTCTCTTTGTTAACTCTAGGCCCTGTAATTTCAAAAGTAAAAACAAAAGAAAAGTAATCAATACATTTAACACTGCCGGATAGAAAGCTTCGGGCCACAGATATTATAGACGAGGATATTCAGTGGTTTTGACTTGAATTCAAGCGCGAGAAAAGCTCTTTTACTTTGTAACATATGTACATATTCAAGCTAAACAGTATATCTAATAAGTGTTTTTGATAGGATTAATCTTAAACTGATAAACCTTAAGGAACAGTCACATTCATATAGCGTTTGTAGTAAGCAAATTTTCTGACTTGTATGCAATCAAGAGTGAAGCTGATAATCCGTTTCATCTTTTAAGTCGTCGAGTCAGCATTTAATGTAAGCAAAAGGTAACACTTTGAATTTACATGCACACATACGTATACGTGAGTATCACACTCACCTCGCATTTCTTGATATTTAACTCCCCTTTTCGTGTCATAACGTTCTGTTAAGGAACATATACATATCACACAAGAAGGAGTCGTTGATAGGCAGACGCTTTCTTGTCAGCTCATGTCATATACGCGTTATTTTACTTCCAGGGAAAACAGACGTCTTACCTTCCGACATATTAGCTCGAGATATGTGTTGGTTGGGCCGCAGAGGGTAGTAATAAATTCAAATGCATCATGCTCAGTGCTTTTCGATGTTTAATAGCTGCATTCAATTCACTTTTTCGATGCGTTGCACTTTTCCACTCCAGCAGCAACAACAGTCCTTCTGATAGCATGACAGACAGATAACTGACAAGTTGAAGCCTCATCCTGGCAGCCCTGACACTGTTTAAGCTTGAGTCATCACATCACTGCATTGAGAGAAAATTGTAGTGTAAACGCTGCCGTCAGCAATTTTATGCAGTTGTTTTATATTAATTTTACTTTATCCAACTGGCATTTTAGTATAGTTGATAGTGAGACATTTAAATAAGCGTGCACCTTTCAGAGATATGTTCATGCTTCAAAGGAAACAAAAACATCATTCAAGATTCATAATGCACGGACAGGTGTGCCTGAATTATAATCAGTAAGCTGTTTGCTTAACATAACTGTGACTCCTATGCATGTTGAAGTCCTTCCACAATATTCAAACAAAATATTTATCATTACCATTATCGCATCGTTTGCTCATTTATCCACGATAAGGTTTTGAACACTCTCTTTGAAGGTCCAAATTAAAAGGATCTTACCTAACGTAAAAATGGAAACGACGATCATAAAACTTAATAGTGAACGAAGATTTCGTCTTGAATTAGTTTATGCATATGTACATATATGTATATGTAGGCATACATAAATATGGTTCCTTGAATCCATACATTGACCCTTTTAATAGTGTTTGTTTTTCTTTAAAAAAAATATCAACCCGCAATCAAAATAAGCTGGGATTGCGTGCATGTTCTCATTTTCAAGACGGAAACTAGTTTATCGTTATTGTGCTGTAAAA
>JAQIXW010004086.1:0-12123 GCA_034700685.1 Willowsia buskii
GTTGATGATATCGTTTACTTATCGTTTTCAATTGCTACCAACAGTTGCTTCTTTGGGTAGTTTACCCTTCTCGTTATTATATGTTTGTGCTTGAAATTTCATAGAACTCGACAATAGACGTAATTGCAAAGACTCAAGGAAACGACATGTTGAAGAAGGACTTAATAGTGAGGAAGGCGAGCATGGAGAAGATCTTTGGAGAAGGCAGAATAATCGACCATCACCTCTTATCATGTGATTTGTTCATGATTAACTCAAAAATTGATAAAATTGTGCACTTAATGACTGCTCTTGAAGACGCCTTACATTTAAAGGATGAGACGTTATCCAAGGCGTATGCAAAACTGAACTTCATGCAGTTGATTGATGAAGCTGAGACGTGGATAAGTGAAGTTGAGCAAGAGCTGACTTGCATGAAAGATGGTAGTGATATCATTAGCGTCCAGAAAACACAAAAGGAACTCTATATCGTTGAGCACAAAGTACTTAAAAATACATCGAAAAGATCGCTGTCATTAAAATTACCGCAGAAATAGAATATTCTGATCAGGACTGCATCAATGAGAGAGCAAACATGTTGCAAATACGATTCAGTGCATTAACGAAAACTGTTAGTGTAATAAGAATTTTTTCTACCCAGTATTTTCAAACTCTTTCGATTATGCACAAAGTAATCATTTAAACTACAATTTCCAATTATTCGGTTTAGCAGTGAATATTGGAAGGACTCATTGCTGCTGCATTGTAAATTTTAGCATCAAAGAAGACACCACAGAGCAATATTATAAGGAACTATACAAGTGCATATCATTATTAGAAGAGAAAATAAATTGGGATTCGACAGAGACAGACATCATAAATGTAGAAGAATTAATGGTATAACATCAGAGATTATAACTGGATTTCATGTTTCATTTCATGATTTCATGAGTCAGCAGTGGTCTCTCTAATAGGAGCAATAGGAAAAAGAGTGAGTACAGTGGAAAACGACCCTATTGTTGCTTTAAACCTAACAACACTACGCAAAATCTGGTCAGATTTGGAAAGAAGATGTTCTTATCAACGTGTAAGATTGGATTGCATGAAAACATATCATAAATTATTAAGCAATGTAGAAGTGGAGGAGGCCTGGATAATCAAGACGAAACAACAGTTTCATGTATTGGCTAACCAGTCTGGAGAGAATCTAGCAGGAGCGATGGTGAGTGAACGATAAATGATTAGTGTCTTATGTCATTTTATGTATAATCTTTGATTTTTCATATAGCAAAATTGATTTTTATTTTATTTTAATTAATTAAGAAGCATGAAGCCCTTGAGGATGAGTTGAAAGTGCACAAAGAACAACTTGAGAGAACAACTTGAACAGTGAAAGAAACACAAGTGCACAGCTGAAATTAACAACGAAGCGCCAGCTTCCAACTTTCCTTCCAATCACCACCAAAGTCACTATCAACTGTTAGAGCGACTTTCATCACTTCGGAAGGACGTACACGTTTTAGAAAACCTCATTTGCAAACAAAAACACAAGATTACCGGTGATCTAGAATACCATCAGTTCATTGGCAAGACTGAAGTCATCGAGAGATGGATAACGGAGAAGAATGATTTTGTAAAACGGATGCCAACTTTATGTCAAGATATACGTACTCTGCAGGAATTGATAAAGGAGCATAAAAGTTTCAACATCAAATTTAAAACTGTTAAGGTGTGTATAACTGAATTGGAATCACCATGTCAGGTGAGTAATTTTTCTACATATTTTTAGCTAGTAAGGCTTTATGAAATTTTGGTTTATACCATCATGTTACCTAACTCTTAAGCTATTACTGTGCCAATATCTTTACTTTTCAATACACCAATAATTTACTTCACTACATTTAATCGTTTCTCCTACTACTACTACAATTACTACTTTAAAAATTTACTGTTTTTGTTTCTTTCTGTCCTGCAGTAGGATAAGTCCTGTATAGAACAGGATATGAAGGATGGATTGCAACAGGGGCTTTCCTTTTGTGTCCCTGTGCACTGTTACAAGTACAGAACAAAAACGTAGAGGTCGTTCACCACTTTTTCTATGTAGGACTGAATTCCAACTAAAGAAGTAAACAGCCAACAAGCAACGAGTTGCCATATGGTGTTTTTAAAGTATATTTTTAATTTAATTTTTTAAATATTTTCTTCAGTCCTTTTTTGGACTTAAATGATGATCAAGGCCAATTTGCTGCACATTGCCACTGGCTTTCGTATATCACCATGTAGAACCATAGTGTTTAATTACGAAGGTTCCATAGACTGTTAACTAAAATGTGTGTGTGTTATCTTTGAAGTGGAGAACAGACACAAACGACGAATGGATATTCGCGAAGAGCCTGAGACTCGCACTGCTGGCATTCTAAGTGACTTGTAAGGGTTAAGTATTTGCGTGAAACATTTAAATTGAAAAGGGAAAGATAATAAACAAAAAAATGAGTTTCTGAAAATGCTCACAATTTCACAATGTTTTTGTCAGCTTTAACGCAGTTAAATCTGTCAGCTGCAAAATGAAATTTAGAGAGAGATAAATCTACTAGTTTTGTACTAAAAAATAGGTAATTACTTAAATTACTGAATGGAACTACAATGCAATTGAATCAAGATCTCATTTTAAGACACTTCTTATTTTCCAACTAGCATTCAAGTCGATAGAAAATATTTCATGCAGTTATTGAACATTTAGTTGTATTACATGTATTACTGGACGAGTTCCCAAAAGGAATCTTATATGTTTTTAAATTTGGTTTGTTTGCTCGTCATCAAATCATTGCAAAATGAGTCTCAATTTTGTGTAGAAAGTTTATTTCTGATATTTTACTGATTTGGATGGTTAAAGTTTTGTAAATAAAAAATACGCTTAAGAATTTAGTTAAGGTGAATACATATTTTTGTTTGTGTTAAATAACAGCTGCAGAACCTTTTATTTGCCAAACAATTTAATACAGGGGAGAAATGCTTGAATATTTTTTCGCTTTGAAGATATTTTGAAGATTTGTGGATTTTACAGCAATTTTTGAAAAATACATCTGCAAGATTTGGTTATAGATTACATATCGTATCCACACAAACAAATATTAGGCAAATAAATATTTAAAAAAAACGCATGCCCTCTAATTAGTATTAGCATTAATAAGAACAGACACCCGTCACCAAGAGAATATTCTGATTGAAGGTGAAAGCCGAATCCAATAGAGTATTTACAGAATTTTTGAAAACCGGGGTAACAAAAAATGCCAAGCAGAAGCTATTTGCGAGAAAATGATTGATCTATGGCTTATTTAAAAACCAAATATGCCCAACATAAAGGCTGAACAATTATCTAGATCCGTTAGGATTGAAAATTTATCTGCCACTAGTCTATTCTTTTCTGATTTCTGTTTCATGGATTGCGTAAAGCAGGTCATTAGTAGTTTTGTACTCTATTGAAAAACTAACGCGTGATGCGGTATTTGATGAAAGTGAACCTTTAGTAAAATTTTGCAAACCATTCTCCAGGAATTTATGACGACCGCGATAACTTGGCATACTGTTAGCATTTTGTATAATTACTACTGAAATTGACTTGCCTGCATTTCTAAGCAACGGCATATTGCTTATAAAACTACGCCTTAAGCGAGGAATGTAGAAGTGTAAAAAGAAAACCAAGGCACTTAAAAATTGGTACGGAACTACTCGCCTTCTGAAATGCGTGATGTGTTCTCAATTATATGCCTTTAAATTAGGACCCGCAATTAAATACTTTGTTCGGTGTTAACAAATGTGTTTTTTATAACAGCAGTAAAAAATAGTAGTAAAAACCAGCAGTAGTAAATTGGATACGGTCAAAAATGCTTGAATATTTTGGGTTTATGACTATCCTTCCACTACACTTTTTTCCCCGGACACTTTTTCCCCGGTAATTTCTCCATGACATATTTTTCAGGGGACAAATTTTAACAGGATGTTTCTTCACTAGGACAGTTTTTCTCTACGTCAATTTTTCCACTGGACTTATTTTCTTTTGAACAAATTTTCCAGAGGATAATTATACCCTTGGACAAAACTTCCCTAGGATCGGTTTTCCTGGGACAAATTTTCCAACCGGACAATATTTCAACGGACATTTTTTCCAGAGGACAGATTTTCCGTAGGACATTTTTTCCAAGGTACAATTTTGCTCAAGGAAAATTTTTCCATACATAATTTAAAACCGTAGTTACCGGTCCATGTCGTACAAGGGGTAAATAAACATACCAATGTGTTTGCATAATCGTAACTCGTAACTTAATAATATATTCATTAGAAAGCATACGCCTATTAGGGTAGACTAGACATATGTCACCCTTACTTCGTTTTAAGATAACTATGGAAAAGTTTTAACGCCTGAATGATACTTCGAATACGTTTTCTGTTGCTGCTAATAATTTATTGCATTTATAAAAAACAATTCCAAAACTTTTTATAAAAGCTGGGGTATCCTATCTACACAAGCATTTTAGGCAAATACAATATTTAAATAAAATGTATGCCATCTAATTAGTTCTTACAATTTAAAACACAGAGGCTTTATCGAATGAATATTCTACGTGAAGGTAAAATCTCAATCAAACAGAATATTTTGCTAAATATTTAAATGCCGTGGGTTGCAAACGAAATACCAAGCAGCAGTAGCTTATTTAGAAAATTATTGATTAATGGCTTATATAAAAATGAAAACTGCATAATACAGAGGCTGAACAATGATTTAGAACCGTTTCAGATTACTCATTATTCTGGCAACTGTCTATCCTTTACTCGTTTCTGTTTCATGTATTGCGTAAGATCATTGTTGTCTATTGAAAAACCTTTCTTCTTTGATGGGGTATTTTGTAAAGATGTTTCCTTTGCGGAATTTTGCAATCCATTCTTCTGGAACTCTCTTTTCTCAAGAAGCGACCCGTAAATCTTATACCGTAACTTTTATTAATTTTTAGCATAAAATTTCGGTTAAGATTCTTGCTTTCACGGTTATTGTCAACAGAATTTGATGATTATGACGACGTATTTTAGCTTAATATCATTCGTACACCATGTAATGCCAACTCAAAGATCTACTTTCTTCGACAGCATAGCTGCACAGAATATTTTAGGAAATCTTTGAATTGTGCTTAAACTTCTATTGTTTTAAGGGCAGCATTGGAATTGTATCGTGTGTGTTTCTAAGTCACTTGTGTATTATCTGTCGTGTTCTGAATGGACCCAATAACTGGAAGGTTTAGGAAGGGATTAAAAAAATTATTTGGAAGATTTAAAATAAGATTTTAAAAGTACAAGCTGCAAGTCGCTTGCAAAAGTTGGGTTGCTGGTTTATTTGCATTGCAAGATTCCGACGGATAACCCCCAAAATGTCACGAGACCATCTTAATTGAAATCTCCGGCATCGTAAATCCGCATATCGTGAGTTTTTAGTACATGTTATATTTTATGAATTTTCAGCCTGGGGGTTTCAATTTGAGCTGCTGATTTTTTTTTCATCGTGGCCTCCTCCCATATGATGTTTATATAGTCGCACATGTCTGATCCCTCGCTAACAGATATCATCATAAAAAGTCTAGTGCATAAATAAAAAATTTTAAAATTCATTTTGTATTTGTTTTGAACCAAAAGTAAATATGCAGGCAATATAATGTGACGTGCCTACATTTTCACGAATAATTTTTGTACTTGTATTTTACTCTAACGATAAAGCTTAGCCTTAACGCTCAATCCACCAAAAAGCATTGGAGTTTACTCGCTAACAAATAAGTAAATTACTCACAACGAACATACTCTAAAGCTCCAAACTGCAGTAAATTATTTGTTTAACTTGGTTGCATGCTACAAAGGAAGAAGTTATTACTGATATTTACATACTCGCATATCTAAACAAGGGCGTATTCCTTCCCATAAATACTCAGTGAGCTTCTTAGATAGATAGATGTGGATAGATAGATAGAAAGCCAAGGTACCTAAATACAGGGATGGAATAACTCGCCTTCTGATTTATGTGATGTGTTTTCAATTTCTTGGTTTTGCTTTATAACTCGTGTGTACGTTTCTCAACATGTAAACACGTTTGCCTTACAGTAGAAAATCTGTCGTAGTCAGGTAGCATCTTACCTTCTGCAAGTGCTTCAAGTTAGAATCCCAGCAACAAACAAAATTTTACAGAAAAATTCGATTGAAATATTTCAATTGTCTGTGAAAAAGCCTTGAAACATAGAGACAACTTAGTGTTTTACGTTTTAATATCAAGACTTCGATTAAATTATAGCATTTATCCTGAATATACCGAAATTGGTGTACCTCAACCTTTCAGCAGGATTGAAAATACGATTTGTATTTATGACTCTGTATTAGATTGCAGTTCTCATTGCTTAAGTTGGTTCGCTTAATTTCACATTTAAGTTATTGATTTTTTGGAACTACATTGATTTTTTGAATTCCTAGAAATCTATTCTTAATAAAAAAATCATGTCTCACAAACGAAATGTGTGCAATATTTGTGAAAAAGCCTTTTCAACCAAGGATAGCTTAAATATGCACACAAGAGTTCATACGGGGGAGAGACCATACAAGTGTAAAGTCTGCCTGAAGAGCTTCAAAAATAGTGGTGCATTAACTGTTCACAAACAAACGCACACTGGGAACAAACCACACGTTTGCCACATTTGCCAGAAACCTTTCGGCGTCTTAAGCAATCTTAAAACTCATCAACTGGTGCACACAGGAAGCAAAGACGTCAAATGCGACATTTGCGAAAAGACATTTTCCCGAAAATCTCATTTGACAAGGCATTCCAGAGTACATTCTGGTGAGAAACCTTACTCATGCGATCAGTGTCAAGTATCCTTTGCAGAAAAGGTAAATCTCGAAAACCACAAAGAAACACATTCACAGGAAACCACATGCAAATGCGACATTTGTGACAAACGATTTAAAACCGCAGGCTCTCTACGAGTACACATACCGATTCATTCAGATAAATTTAAATCCGGCGAGTGCGGTAATCGCTGCGATAGCAAGCAAAACCTCAACCGACATCGCAGAGCGCACACTGGTGAACGACCTTTCGAGTGCCATTTATACAAAAAGAGATTTACTCAAGCAATTCATCGAGACGAGCATCTTCGTGTTCACACGAGAGAACGACCAGAGAAATGTTTGATTTGCAACAAGCGGTTCTTTAATAAAAGCACTCTTCTTTGCCATCAACGGCGTGGACATTCAGGTAAAATGACTGGCAAATGAAAGTACACATTAATTAAGTTAAAGACAACGCATTTGTTTGGTCTTCCACCCTCAAAATAAAACTTGATTTCATTGGCTTGATTAGGTCTCTTCGAGTGTTTGTTTAGCGGACAATCAATGAAAGAAATTAGGGTGGAAGCACACATGCGCAGCCATACTGGAGAAGCATAGAAAAACCAGACCAGCCTTCCTCTTCGATTTGAAGTATCATAAAGATCTCATGCTAATACACTTCCTTCCAACTATTATTCAATTTGATAGATTTTTATTGCATTTTATTCATTATTTGGACTTCCTATTGAATGGTTAATTATTTTTATTTTTATTTTTTGTCATTAAATGGTTTACAGAAGGCGTCGCAGTTTTGTCGATTAGTAGTACGATTTTGATCCTTCCCTCTCTTGTAAATAAAAAATACGTTAAGCAATTTAGTATTTATTAATGAATTTGTTTGCGTTTATTAGTTTTCAAGCATTTCAATTGGAATGAAATAACAGCAGCTGAATATCAAACTATTTGATACTTTGGAATCCAAATCTAATGAAATACCAATTTAAATATTTAAATGCCGTGGGTAGCAAATTAAATGCCATGGAGTAGCTATTTGCAAAAAAGGTTAATGAGTGGCCTTTTTTGAATTACAGTTGCCTATCAAAAAGGCTAATCAATCAGTGTCCTGGCACCAGTCTATCCGTTTCTCAACTCTGTTTTATGCATTGCGTAAAAATGATCATTGTTATTTATTAAATCCTATTGGAACATAAATGCGTGATGCAGTGTTTTGTGAAGACATTTATTTCGCAGAACTTTTCAAACCATTTTCCAGGAACTCATAAAATAACTGCAATATTCCTTCCTGAAAATAACTGGAAAGCTTACACAGTAGCTTTAGTAGATTTTCAGGCAGAAGTTCAGAAGTGAACATATATACATATAAATACATACATGCATATAAACTGGTCTATTTTAGCATCCATAATAATCTCCGAGAAATGAGAGAAGCTGTTTATGGTGGCGTCTTACAAATAGAATATTTAGATGCAAGGTCTCCTCCAGACAGTACAGACGCCAGGAGAGGACATCTTTTCAGATGCATTCCCGAGCAACTCCAGGAGAGTTCCGAGATTGACACTCTGAAATCTGAACTGAACTCTCGCCAGGAACCCTAAAACAACTCCATGTTGTAGAAAACGGAGTCCAGATTTAAAAAACTAAAGTCATAAAATATGTTACTTTTTAATGAAAACATTCTTTATAGCGTTTGAGCCGAGAAAAAATATGGAAGCAATTTAACATGATTTGTCCACGTTTTAACACACAATTTCTCGTTTTTTAATTTTCCTTGAAGAATAAAGCTTAACGTATTACACGTTCAATCCACCAAACCGTTTTGGAGTTTACTCACTAACAATAAGTTACTCGCATCCAACATACTTTAAAAGGACATACTTGTTTATAAGATTAAGTAAGGTACTTATGCATGAGTGTAAACAAAAAAAGGTACCAAAAAATAAGGATGGAATTCTGAGAAATGTGTCTACTCTCAAATTAATGCTTTTGATTTGGGACACTTGTGTGTAGTCGCTGCTCTAGCATTAGAAAATTTGTCGTTATCAGGTAGCATCTTACCACCTGCAAGCAGTTCAAGTATACAAACCAATATACAAAATCACACAGAAAATCTCGATGGAAATATTTCAGTTGAGCGTGAGAAAGCCTTGCAACATGCAAACCACTCACAATTTTAATTTTTAACGTGGTCAAAAAATTTGATAATTTAATGGTATTTCACCTGACTATTCAAAAATAGGGTTGCGCAAGCTTTTCGCAGTTTTGAAAATAAAAAGTGTATTTATGAGACTTTCTAACATTGTATATTTCGTTGCTCAAGTAGGTTCCTAGATTTTAATTTTCCACTGTTTGATTTCCACTGATTACTGGATTTCCCGAAACTTCATTAAAAAATATATTCTGAGTAAAAAATGACAGCCAAGCGACACGTGTGCAATATTTGCGAAAAGACATTTTCAAGCAAGGGTCATTTAAATAAACATATGCGAGTTCATACGGGAGAGAGGCCGTACAAGTGTGAAGTCTGCCAACACGACTTCAAACAAAGTACTGCATTAAGAGTTCACAAGCGAACACATAACGGGGACAAACCTTACGTTTGCAACACTTGCCAGAAACCTTTCAGCACCTCAGACAATCTTAAAACTCATCTACGGGTGCACACCGGAAAGAAAGACTTCAAATGCGACATTTGCGAAAAAACATTTTCCAACAAATCTCATTTGACAAGGCACTCAAGAGTACATTCTGGTGAGAAACCTTACTCATGCGACACATGTAATGCAACTTTTGCACGGGCAGAAAGTCTCAAGCGCCACAAGGAAATACATTCAGAGGAGACGCCCTACAAATGCAATTGCTGTGACAAACTATTTAAGACTGCAGACTCTCTACAAAAGCACAAGCCCATCCACATGGATAGATTTAAATGTAGTGAATGTGGTCAACGCTGCAGCAGCATGAAAACTCTAAATGAACATCTCAGAACGCACACTGGCGAACGACCTTTCAAGTGCCATTTATGTAAAAAGAGATTTATTCGGGCAACTTCTCGAGACAAACATCTTCGAGTTCACACAAGGGAAAGACCTGAAAAATGTTTCATTTGCGAGAAGCGGTTCTTTGATAGAAGCAGTTATGTTCGCCATCAAAAGGGAGGACATTTAGGTAAGATGAATAGCAAAAAAAGTACACTTTATATTAGTTATCACAATATACTTCCGGAATTAAATTGTTTTCATTGACTTGATTATGTCTTTCCCAGTGTCTATTCTGCGGTCAATCATTGAAAGAAAATAGGATGGAAGCACATATGCGCAGTCATACTGGAGAAGCATAGCAAATCAAGCCAGCCTTTTTTCTTTGACGGGAACTACAATACAATTAAATCTAAGTGCATTGATTTGATCTAGCTCTGACTACCTCCTTTCAACCATCATGAAGATTTTTATTGCACCATATTCAATTGAGTGAACGATCTTTTTTTTGGACGACTTCCCTTAGAGAATCTTAAAAGTTTTAATTTGTTTTCGTCCTCATAAAATCATTTACAAAAGGCGTCACAGTTTTTTAAATAAAGTTCGTTTCTGATGTTTCTGAGGGCTACAATACTGTAAATAAAAATACGTTAAACAAATTAGTTAAGATAAATAAATGCTTTTTATTGGGTTAATTTTCACGCAAGAATTTACATTAATTAAAATAACGGCTGGAGAAGATATTTATGGTCAAACTGTTTGATACGGGCAAGAAATGCTTGAATAATTTTACGCTTCCAGATTACTATGGAGATCTGGAATCCAATCGTAATCTTCTAATTAGTACTAAGATTTTTGAAAAGGGAGATTTTGCCGAAAGTTTTCAGATGTTACAAGGAATATTCTGCTCAAAGGTAAAAGCAGAATCCAATTGAATATTTTGCAATCCAGTCGAATATAAAAATATTTTAAATGTCATCGGTTGCAAAATAAATACAAAGCAGTGGGAGCTATTTGGGGAAAATGATTGATCTATGGCTAATTTGAAAATAAAATTTGCTTACATATTTAAGTGGTGAGCAAAATGCTCAAAAAAAATTTCAGACCAATCAATTTCCTGGCACCAATCCATACTTTTCTCCTTTCTATTTCGTGTATTGTGTAAAGTAGATCAATGTTACTTTTTCTTCAAAATTTTGGTTCTAGTGGCCTGTGAAATGTTAGTGAACCAAGTGTAGGAGGTAATTTTGAAATGGGAGAGATAAATCTGAGACTTAAACATCGACTTCATCGCTGCATAAGAAGTTATAAACTATTAATGAGACCAATATTTTTCACTGTATTTTTGCAAGTTAATTGCTACCAAGCAATTATTCGCGGAAGTTGAAATACCTTGAAATAACTGTGTACAATGAGGAAATGCGAAGAGCTTTTTATCACTTATGAATGCTCAATCTGACAAACGAGATACGATAATGATTAGTGTTCGAATTTCGACTCTCAATTTTTGAGAAGATTCAAAGATATTTGGAAACCGTGCAAAAATTGGTAAGCTCAATATTTGCAGGTCTGCATTTCTTTGATTATTTTTAATGTCATGAGAAGCTGTTTATGGTGGCGTCTTTGAACAGAATATTAAGATGGGACGTCTCCTCCACAGTACATACGCCAGTGTAGGGTATCACTTCACAGATTGTTCCGAGCAACTCCAAGCGCGTCACGAGCATGACACTCTGAAATCCGAGGTTCGGAAACAATGACGACGAACTCCTTCAGATACCTGACTGGAATAAATCAACTATAGTCATTAAATTCTGCTTGTTCATGGCCCTGGCAAAAGTATTCTGCTTCCAAAAAAGATTCAATAACATTTAATATTTAAAAAAGTAGTTTCGCAAATTTCTTATTCTTAATTTTGAATCGATGCATAATAATTGTAACAAATATGTACTTTAAGAAGAAGTACTAAGAAGCTAAGAAGAAACTAGCCACGAATTATTATTATTACTTCCAAAAACGATTAGGATTTCACAGGCTTTGTACCATTATAATTACCTTAATTGCAGTTGGAGTACATTCCATTCTTTAAGATTTCCACAGCAGCATTTCTTCTTTTGATAGCTAAAGTCTTTGATAGACTAGCATTTCCTAACCCAACCTTTCTATGAAGCCTCCAACTCTGACTTATGATGTCACTTGTCCTTGTATGTATGTGTATGTAATTTGGGAAGGAACAGCTGACATGGTGTTAGTCAGTGCCACAGCCGCTTAACCACATTTAAGGGTTTTT
>JAQIXW010004087.1:0-12121 GCA_034700685.1 Willowsia buskii
TATAATATTTAGTACCTATTTGTGATGTACTGTTAAAAAATTACCTGTGATATATTATTAATACATTTGTATTTGTTCGTCCCTACATTACATTACCAAAGTAAATTAATCACTAATCCTAATCTAACTTGTATTTTCATTTAACATTTAATCACCTAATCACCGGTGATTGGGATTGATTTTAATCACCAATCACTATTGAAAACAGAACTTTCATTTAATCACAATCACTAATCACTTGACAAAATTTGGGTGATTACCCAAGCCTGCAGGTTAGAGAGAGAAATGAATCTAGATGCTATGTAATTTTGTTCAGACATAATCTGACTCAATCACAAAAGAAACTTAGCACAATTCAAAGTCCAGTTGTGGGTGACTAAGTAATGTTGATGAAATGACTCATGCAATCGGAAACTTGGTGTAATTTAATTTTCTTCTTACGAGTATACATAATTAGGTCTGCAAGCTTTGAACCAACTTTCTTTAATTTTTACGGTTACACGAGTGAAGAATAATTTAGCTTCAATTGTTGGGAGGAGGAGCCGCCTTTTTACACATAAATCTCTGCCATTACAGAGATTTGAATATCTTCAGTACACGTGTAATACAAAAAAGTTCTACTATTGCTAGATACAGACATGCAATTCATAAAACACAAATCTTCAAAAATATTCAAATGAAAATTTGTGCCCGATCCGGACAATAGCGTTGTTATATATATAAATGCGCATAAATATATATTAAATCATGGTTATATATTTATGCGCATTTTGACCTTAAATACATGGTAAGAAAACGTTCTTACGTAAATACGTAAAGTTGTATATTCTACACAAAACGTATTTTTGACTGTACAAAAATTTTCTAACTTGTATAACAAGATAGTAAAATGCAACTTTGTGTACTGTTAGTATTTATAATTTTATCTTGTTGGTGTTTATGATGATTGATTGACGATTAAACAATAATTCATCAGTATTTACATAGTCGAAAAATATTGACACACACGGTGCGAAATTTAATTTAATTGGATGATAACGCTACCATATGGATTAGACACAATTGGGTTTGTAGTCTTACTGCACATTTGAACAACGACATTTAAACGACACACAATTTTTGCAAACAAACATTTACCTTTAGCATCAAACTCTGACCCCTAGACTGTTCCTCTGATCAACTAAAATTAGAATCACGTGCTAAAGAGATTGCGGAGCGTTCGAGTTTTGTGTAGTATTCTTTTATGAAAATGCATGTGCTATGATACTCTTTACGATTTCGAGAAGATTAAAGAACGGAGTTAGTAAATATCTAATAATTATCTTCTATAAATCGGACAAACGTGACAATTGTACCTGTCTAAGTACTTTATTAAGAAATTTATTATTAAAGAATCAAGGTCAAGTCAAAGCTTCTCGTAACGAACCTTCGACAGCATCGAGTAAATACGTGGGAACATTATTTGTAAATATGTTGACAATAAATTAATGAGATGTGTCATGCTGTGACATAAGCAAACAGAGAAAGTTAAAGGTAAACAATAACAATTTAAAACAAAGAATTAAAATGTTGCCCTATATAAACCACCATAGTACACTGTAGGCTCATTGAGGAAGTACAGTTCTCCCAAAGTATACAAATCATATATATTCACTAGTTTCCCTAACGTTCTTTCCAAAATGGCTGTTAAAACATTGATAGTTTTCTTTGTTATTGCAATATTATTCAATGCACAAGAAAGCAAAGTTGAAGGTAAGAACATACAAATTACATCAGTAAAAAAATTTCAAAGTTATAATGCATTAAATCATATGTTTAGCCGCGGATCAACCCATTCGACCCTTAGCAATAGTCTATTTGGGAACATCATCAGACGGAAAAAGCTTTTTCTCCGACAGAGCGGAGTCGAGAGTAATATCTTCCTTTTGCAAATCAAATATTCTGTAAGATTCCTTTATAATATAAACTTAATTAACTACATACTTAAATATCATTTAATAGACATGGGCACAAGCAAATGACTTCTGCAAGGCAGCTGGAATGAACCTCGTTAGCATAACAAATAGGGACCAGATGCGTTTGGTAAAGAGAGCAACACGTGGCGTTTCAACACCTGGGCGTCGTAAGCGCATGAGAAATTGAAAAATATTAAGACCTGATAAATTCATGAAATAACTAAACATTATCCTTAAATGCAGACTACTGGACAGCTGGAAGGGACTCTTTAACCCTAGGACAGGTTGCATGGAGTTCTAACGGCGAGTCACCGACTGACGGGCTTGTCAGATTCCAATCATCAGTGAGCTATCACAGCTGTCTGTCCTTTGTGCCAACCCAGTACTCCAATTCCGGATACCATCTGCATTCGTGCACTAAGAATTTTGGAACACTCTGTGAGATCCACCCAAACGGCGGCAATAGCCAGATGCTTTTAAAATTATTGGCTCAGTCGGTCCAATTAACCGAAAATGATTTCGACAATGCATCTACCGGTAATGTCGATTAAAAATTAAAAGTTTAACAATATATCAATATATTCAAAATAAAAGCTTTTACTTAACAATTTTAAGCAATGAATTCATTTTTTGATCAAAAGACTTTGCATCCAATTTACACGTCTTTCCAGTTGTCACAAAAATACAAAAAAAAAACAATTTAAACATTTTTCCCTTCATTTTTCCTTGCAACAAAAGCATCTGCAAGGTTTGAATATTCTCTCCCTTGCTTATATTTCGTTCATTGTTTTTTCACACTGCTACATACCACATTAGTCTCATTATCACATTCTCATACAAAGCCCATTGCTACCGCATCCGGAAAAAGGAGATAAGAGGCTATCTGAAACAATTAAATTAAGCTATGAGATGCTTAAAGCAATAGTTTTAAAGAAGGAAAAAGATTTGTGCAAGCATGCAAATTTGAATTGATAGAATGCATCTGCATTTAGTCAGTTTCTACAATACAGACCAACTTGCAAAAATGTATTGGAAACAAGCGTCATTGTCATTGACAAAATATGAGGAAGATCAGTTCAAGGTAAGCAATAAGCACAGTGTGTTTTCACCCAAAAACCATTATCAGTGGATACTATAATGTTACCATGTGTATCCGTTGCGATAAAAGTGCTACTGTAAATTAATGTATATTTATATGCATTTTGACCGTAAATACATGATAAGAAAATGTTCTGACTAGAGTATACCTGTTTATTCTGCACAAAACATGTTTTAACCGCATGAGAACTTTCAATTTTTGTGTCATGTTCAACTAGATGGTATTTGTGTTTACGGTTGTTATTTATAATTTTATCTTGTTGATGATGACGATTGATTGATTGATGATTGGAATAATAAGTCATTGGTATTTACCTGGTCGAAAAATATTGACACGGTGTGAAATTTAATCGGATGATAATGCCACTATATAGATTAGACATAATTGGGTTTGTAGCCTTACTGAACTTGAACAACACACATTTTTATGCAAACATACATTTATCTTTAGCATCAAACTATGGCGTCTAGTCTGTTCCGCTGATCAATTAAAATGAGAATGAAACAATGAATTCCAAAAATTAGCTAATTGCTTATATGTATATGTTTACAACTTCCTGACAAAATTTTACCAGTGACGATAAGTACTTGAATCAGAATCTGGCTTTGGTCTTCTATAAGAAATGTCACCTTAAGTGCAGATGGAACATCAGCTAATTGAACATATTTCTTGTAATGATCATTCATTGAGGCTTATTCGCATTTATAAAATATTAATAACTTTTTTGCTTTTGTAATTTTGATGATTTATTATGTTTAGTCATTGTGTGGTTATTTGACTGAAATTCACTCCTGAAGCAAAAGTATGCGAATGGAAGCCCAGCTTACACGATCATTTTTAGGTATTCTTATTACGCTTACGATGATATCAAACACGGTTTTAGTGAATATCTAATAATTAACTTCTATAAAACGGACTTACTGTACTAATTGAAATATTCCGTTAAGAAATTTATTGACAGAATCAAGGTCAAGTCAAAGCTTCTTGAAACGAACCTTGGACAGCATCGAGTAAATACATGGCACTATACTTTGTAAATATGTTGACAATAAAATAATGAGACTATGAGTCATGTTGTGACATAAGCAAATGGAGAGTTTTTAAGGTAAACTATAACAATTCAAAACAAAGAAGTAAAATTTTATTCTATATAAACCACCATAGTACATTGCATTGAGTTCATCCCACTATAGGCTACAGTGTCCCAAAAGTATACAATTCATGTATATCCGCTAGTTTCCCTAAAGTTTCCCAAGTTTTAAATCTTTTTAAATGGCCACTAAAGCATTGTACTTTATGTTATTGCATTCTTATTCATTGCACAAGTAAGCAAAGCTAAAGGTAAGAACATACAAATTACTTCAGTACTTCAGTAAGCCAAATCTTCAAAATTATAATGCATTAAATCTTATCCTTAGCTGAGAATCGACCCAAGGCAATGGTCTATTTGGGAACATCATCTGATGGAAAAAGCTTTTTTTCCGACAGATCTGCGGCCAGAGTAATATCTTCTTTTGTAAATCAAATATTTTGTAAAATTCCAGTATTATATAGTTCAATTAACTACATTCTTAAATATCACTTAATAGACATGGGAACAAGCAAATGACTTCTGCAAGGCTGCTGGAATGAACCTTGCCAGATTTACAAATGCGGACCAAATGAATTTGGTACGGATCGCAACATTTGGCGTCACAGCACCTGGGCGTCGTAAGCGCCTGAAATTGTGTGCAATATAAACAATATTAATCCCAGGTAAATTCATGAAATAACCAAGTTTTATCCTTAAATGTAGACTACTGGACCGCAGGAAGGGACTCACTAACCTTGAAACAGGTTGCTTGGAATTTTAACGGCGAGTCACCGACAGAAGGTCTTGTCAGATTTGAAGCAGCAGTGAGCTATCACAGCTGTCTGTCGTTTGTGCCAACCCAGTTCTCCAATTCCGGATACCATTTGCATTTGTGCAGTGAGAGTTTTGGAACATTCTGTGAGATCCACCCAGTTGGCGGTAATAGCCACATATTGAAGACATTGTTGGCTCAATCGGTTCCATTAACCCAAAATGACTTTTATTATTATTATTATTATTATTATTAGCACTTTTTATTAATCATACAATTAATGTCACAACAATGATGACTTCAAAAATACACCTGCTGGTTTATTATGTGGTTTAAAATGGATAAGTTTGACAATTTAAGAGTCAATATATTCAAAATTAAATCATTTATTTCAAAAATTTAGGCAATAATTTCATTCTTTGATCAAAATTAAAACTTCTACACTCATGGATCATCTTCTATAATTATTAGATAAATGCATAACAATGTTTTCTATCTTCAGTTTTATCATTATCATTGCAGGCGCCTCCGCTACACCTGTGATGATTTGGTTCTAGTAAATGATTTTTCGGATCCATGCTTCCTGTGATCGTCCATCGAAATTCTCATTTTTAAACACGATATAAACCTTAAAATCTTCATATATGTTTCAATTGACAAAGAGAAGTAGACTCCATTATCTCTGGTACTAGTATATCCTGATATATTACTCGCAAAACCCTCATAAGCACCCGGGTAGTTTCCAAATGTCCAACCATGTTACCTGGGCCAAGTACACTGGCCAGATAGGTTAGTATTTCCTTTCGATCCACATTTTCTTCACTCAATTGTATCTTCTAGCCTTTCAGTAAACCGTTCTTTGCAAATTTTGAAGTATCTACTCATATTTCCACTTCCAGGACAAAGGCCAAGCATAGAGTTGCAAACCCAGCATTCCAGGTCCTGAAAACCGTTCTAAAAGTCTTTAATCAGATTTTGCAGAAGACAAGGATCGTGCACGTGCACCTTCGGAAGCTAGGACAACTTAAAAATTGGCATTAAATAAGCAAATATTTGTAAACCAGTTCAGAAATTTCCAAATTTTGACTTATATAAGTCACTAAATTTAATTTTCTATTATGTACTGCTAGTATGATGCACGAAATTTGCATTTTATGTATTACAGAGTCATTTGAGCAGAATTATTAATATTGCTTTTATCCGTCTAGTTGTGAACGCTTTCAAATTATTATTCTAAATTTAAGAGGCATAACACCGTATAAAGTGGATGGTTGAATATAAAAGTAATATAATGTAGTAATAATGTAAGTAGCAGTGGGATGAAATGATTTGTGCCCAAAGCATATAATAAAACTTTGGCTTCAGCTCAAGTAGCGTGTTTATATACTATGCAGTGAGTTCCTAGTGTAATTTTTAATCAAAAAAAATTATGCTTGAGACATTCACTAATTGAGTGCAAATTAAACTTCTTTCTTCATACGAGTTCTTGATTAAAATGCATAATATCAAGTATGGGTTTAAAATTATTTTCTGTTATTTAGCCCATTTGCAAAATTTTGTTGCAATATATGTGTCTATATGACAAGATAACAATATATATCACTACTTTGTTCAACGTTTTTGACTCAACTCGCCATTTTTATCAAACCATAGTTTCTGAAAATATTTATGGTGGATTTACAATAAAATGATACGATTTATAAAATTTGTTAGCCGTATTATTTTGTTGATCATTTTTACGACTTGCATTTCATCATATCAAAATCCATTGGCACCATTTAAAAATTGCGTCATCGTTTACATTGAATATAGCTTATCTGCAAACACGAGTTCTGAAAAGATATCAGAAGAGCCAATTTCTGAAACTACATCGCGTCTTTCTTTTCAACTTAACTCCACATCAATTGCAGAAATTTATAACAATAATGAAGCCAGATACATTGAGACATTTGAAGTTCAAAAGTTTTCCGAAATTTGTGTTATTGATTATGTACCCAAATTTCAACCTAACGACTACGCAGGGCAAAATTTCCTAAAATTCTACAAAGAAAAGTGGAGTTACTTAGCGTTTATTCCGGACACTGGGTGGCCGAGAGATATTCCTAAATTTCTCATTATTCCTTACACTAAACTTTATTTTCTTTATGAGTTTCCTTTTAAAGTGCTGTTTCTAGCAATTAATGAAACTCATAAACTTGACTGGTCGTTGGCAATTCCATGTTTTCGGTGCTGTAAGGAAAATCTATTTGATTTGGATAAATCTTTGGTAGAGGAAGACCTAGCAAAATTGTGGAAAAATATAAACAGAAATCAGCATTCACCAGAAAAGGATGAAGAATCCCAACACAATCATCTTATCAATTGTGACAGTCAACATCACCAAGGCCTACTCAGACATGTAGTAAACGATCAAGAAGCAGATTTTGGAGAATACAGCAAGGATTGCGCACTCCGAATTATATTCAATAATCTTAATTGTTCGATTAGAACTCAACTGTCCTATTATTTTACAAGAATTTTTTATACAAGCGTTTACCCCAAAGGATTTCACACTTTTATATATGGAGTAAGTGTAGAAGAATACAGACGCATAATTATGGTTTCTAAGCTTGACCTCAAGCATAAAGTAGACCTTAGTTACTTTACAGCAATGCTCACCTTCCCACAATTGTGCATTGTACTCTATCTATCTTTTGCAACTGCAGAACTTTTAAGAATTGGAAATACTTCGGGAATCCGATGGTGGATGTTTACTTCTTGTCTGGAACAAGGCGAAATAAGAAGAAATTGGATAAAAACATCTTCCGTTACATTACTGATGGGTTGGCTTATAGTCGGTATTTTGATAAGGCAAATATATTCATCCATTATGTATGACAAATTCACAGCCGGAGTTGAAGCGGATAATTTGCCTACTAATTTCCAGAATGCTGTAAATGACGAATCATTAGTTGTACTTGGCGATGACTCAATTCTAGAAAGAGTACAGGAGATATATTGGTATAGTTTAAATCTTACAAGTGAGGAGAGCATATTTTATGAGCATTTTAAAAAAGGATTTGTTCTCATAGAAGGAAATTCCTTGTCGAACTTGAATTATTACGAATCTGTTGTTAGAAATTTGTCACTCGGCAATGCGATTACGTTGCTTCAAGGACATCTGAATTATGCGTGGGAAAATACAAATTTTCAAACAATGCGTAAGGATATACCAAAGCTTTTTCTGTTGTTTCAAAACTATCCAGTTTCTTTGATGAAAAATAGAAATTATTTCTTGTTACCGTTGCTGCAAACTTTTGTGAATGCAAAATTTTATGAAAGTTTTCAGCTTAAAATATTGCAACGTTTTAAGTTTTGGGTATATGATGGCTTCGATGCTTTCGAAATATTTTTCAAGGATAAGTTGATGCAAATTACGGAAACAGGAATTTGGGGACGTGTTAACAGCCTGCACAGGAAATGGGTGTTGATTAGATTGCTACAAGAAATTAGCGTTGGAGTTGGTTTCAATCTCACATATAGTTTCACAAGTATTGTAGACAGTAGTGAATATAAACGTGGAAGTTACATAAATGACTTGGATGTATGGAAGTACGGTTTTGATAACTCGAATGAACCTCTGACTATAAAATCTTTGATGTCGGTTTGGTTTGCATTCATAAATTTGGTAGCATTTGCATTTCTTGTATTTCTTTTTGAAAGGCTATTGAAGGTCAGAAATGTGAAAGATATGAAAGGGAAGGCTTTTGTATACATTAGTTGTATACATTGCAAATTTATATTGAGATAAATAAATGCTTGCACGTTAAGTTATGCATGTATCTCTTCGTGTTTTTTGTTAACAATTAAGTTAACGACTAGATATAAATGAGCGAGCAAGTATTTGTAAAGCACTTCAGAAATTTTATTTTCTAAGGTAAATAAATGTACCGCTATGATGTAGTAAATTTGCATTCTTCATATTACAATGTCATTTTGGGCAGTTTTATTATCATATTGCTATTATCTATCCAGTTGTAAACGCTTTCAATTTATTATTTTTAATTCAAGAAGCCAAGTGCCAAGTAGATGGTTGAATATGACGAGTAGCATTGGTATAGAATGCTTTTGTGGTCAAATTATATAATAAAAATTTTTGCTTGAACTAGCAATAACGTGCTTATATACAATTCAATGAGTTCAGGTCAGTGCATTTTTCAATCATCAAATGTTACGCTTCACACATTCCCTAGCTGAGTACAGAGTGTATAGTGAGCTTTTTTGTCTCATTATAATTCTTGATAAAGCATTAAAACAAATACATATTAGCCATATGACTCGTAATCAAATCCAGTACAACTTTTTAAAAGCTGCCCCATCATATATATTGATTATATTTTACATGCAAACCCAAGTTTTGAAAAAAATATTAGAAGAACCCATTTCTGAAATTGCAACGTGTCTTTGTTTTCAACTTTATTCAATATCGCTCAAAGAAATTCATAGCAACAAGAAATCCAGCTTCATTGAGACATTTCGAGTTCAAAAATTTTCCGATGTTTGTGCTCTTGACTACGTATCCCAATTTCGCCCAAACAACTATGAAAATGTACTTCTACTAATATCCTACAAAGAAAAGTGGAGTTAATTAATTCCGGACACCAATTCTAAGTCAACGTGTTAATTATACACATGTAGAAAACAAATGTAGGTCAGCATACAGTCTTATCTAAGCAATTTAGACATCGTTCAATTATATTCTACACGATTCAGGAAGACTTTTGTTGATAGTGTGCTCTGTACCTGTGCTTTAAGCAGTCAGGAAAAATCTTTTTTAACAAACACTTAAATGAATAAAGTGTTTACTAATATATTTTATTTCATAAATAATTGATATTTCTTAGTCATTAAAATTGTAGCATTATTTACGCACAGCATATACTATTTTGTTTTACAAGGTGTTGTTAGTTGCGTCGCGTACATGCCATTTGAAACAGAGAAAAAATATTGTACTCAGGTTTAAAGTGACGTGATGTATACGTGCTGCTGCTGCCGAAACTGACTGCATTAGGGATTTTCAGGATTTTCAATATCGGAGATTTGAAACACAAAAATCTCTTGACCCCATGGCCAGAGTTCACTCCAAGGTCAAAAGTCAAGTATAAAGGTTTATGCGTTAGCCAGCTAGAACTTGAGATACAGTGATTTTTTTGATAACGGGGATTCCAACTAAGGTAGTCCTCTAACCCCATGAACCAACAATAAGTTGACACCAGTATCAAAAATTTGAAATACATAAATATACAAATGCTTGTGTAAGCAGTTTTAAAAACCAAATTTTATACTTATGCCGCTGAGCGTATTTTGCAACTTAAAAGGAACTTTTTTCTAAACTTATGCTAGTATCTAAACCAAAGGTAACTAAGGTCAAGAGAGTGTAATTTTCCCCTTGATAAAATTTCATGACAGTAAATATCACTCTAATTAAAACATGAACATAGCATTATCCTGTTTTCACTAATAACTATAAGTTGTTATTGCATTAAATAATTCGTGAGACTGATGTGTGTGGCAGCATTTATTTCTATATTCGGTAACTACACACATGCAGGAAGTCGATCGCTTCTTTCCGTTTAAATATTTTATTCGAATTCTAACGAATATACGATAGCAGCAGAGTTTTCGATCCGCAAAAATCTTTATTTCCAAGCAAAGTCATGTTGCTTAGCAAAAAATTCCTAACGCATGTAAAACGGGCTTTATTAAGCCATCCCTTAACGGCTGGATGTATTTACGCATTTGATGAAGCAAACGTACGTTTTCTGGTTGTTGGTGGGAAACTTGCAAGAAATGGACTATTTGCAAGATTTTTTTTACTTCAAGTCACCGCAGCAATCTTTCTCTTTCGCATCTTACATCCAAGTCACTCTTCAAACTCAATGAATGACACAGAAAATAGTTCAGTGAATAATTCATTGTTTATAACGCTTCTCTTTGTTAGTCTTCTAGCCGCAGAGAAATACAGAATTCGGAGGAATAAGAAGGAGTTGCGAGAATAAATCTTGGTTTGTCAAATTTTCTTGAAAAGACGACTCCTCTGGTGATGGAAATGTTTTGTTTGAATAGAGTAATTGATCTTTTGCTTGTAAGGAAATAAGATACTCGTTTTTATGCAATAAAATAAACATATTTTTATACTTGGTGAATGAAGTAACCAAGCGTTATCCTTAAATGTAGACTACTGGGACTTATGGAACACTCTGTGAGATCCATCCAAATCGTGGTAATAGCGAAATACTTAAAACATTGTTGGCTCAATCGGTAAGAATAACCGAAAATGATTTCAAAAATACCTCTGCTGGTTTTGTGGTTTAAAATGCATACGTTTCACAATTTAAGTCAATATATGTATTCAAAATAAAATATGTAATTTACTTAAAAATTTCAAGCAATAAATTCATTCTTTGATCAAAATTAAAATTGTTACATTCATGGATCATCTTCTATAATTATTACATAAGCAAAAATGTTTATTATCTTCAGTTTTATCATTTCCATCACAGACACCTCTACTCCACCTGACATGATTAGATTGTAGTAAATGGCTTTATATCCAACGCAACTCAGGCCTTTTATGTCCTTCTTCTTAAAAGGACTACACGTACTAATGACCCTCAGATCACACTTTGGAACTGCCATTCGATTTAAGGATCTTTCTTATCCAAGTTTCCTGTGATCGTTCATCAAAATTCTCACTTGTAAACATGAATCACAAGCTTCATATTTCTTCAAATTGACAAAAAGAAATGGTACAACTTTATCTCTAACAGTAATATATCCCGACATACTACTCACGAAACCTCATAAGCACCCGGGTAGTTTCCAAATGTCCAAGTAACTGTGCAAACAGGGTCAGGTTAACTGGCCGGATCGGTTAGTTTTTCCTTTCGGTCCAGTTTTTCACATTTGCATCCCTCAGCCTTTCCACCACCTGGACAAGGGCCAAATATAGAGTTGCACACCCAAATTCAGGTGGCATAACACCCTACCAAGTGAATAGTTGAATATGATGAGTAGCAGTTGCATCAAATATGCTTTCATGATCAAATTAAATAATGAAATTCTGGTTTAAACAAACAATTGAGCAGCTTTATTTATTTTCGGAATATCAAAAACCTCGCAGATCTCCGATTTTTGTGAAAATGGCATATTTAATAGCCCTTTATTAAAAAAGTCGATATACA
>JAQIXW010004088.1:0-12121 GCA_034700685.1 Willowsia buskii
GGTTGGAGTCATGATATTGGCTTAATGTATTTTTTTTCTGAAACTTTATTCAAACAATAAAAATGTTATGATGTTACTCGCTTTTTGCGTTGGTGGCCGATTGCTTGTTGTCAACTTATCTTTAGTCGAGTGGTAGAAGGTAAAGTAGTGTCAACTGTCATGTCAGTGATGCTCCAAGCTACAAAAGTCCAACGCTTTACTGCCAATTAACATTTTTAAAAGAATTTTGAAATTTTTGACACAACTAGGTTGTTGGAGGGTGTGCGCTCAAGAGTAAAATAAATCGACTTGCGAAAGCCTCTGAAATGGGCAGTTTGTTGTATTAGCCAATTAGCCTATACAAAAAGTGAAGTGAAAGCATAGCGATAAAAGGCCCACGCAAATGTTCATACCACATCTTAAGATGATATGTATGAACAAATGCTTTCACTCTCTCAAACAGTGACAAAGGTGGATGGTGCCGTCCACTTATTGTGTACTTTAACTGAATACATAATATATAACTCATCTGCAGTTTTTTTCAAGTTTGAAGATAGTTCAAAAATGATTTTAGCAACCCGCATTGATATACGACAAAAGCAGGACAATGTGAAATGAGAGACACAGAGTGTGGATACTCTGTAACTTCCTCTGGTCCTTGTTCAGTTATGCTAGCAATAAAAGTAATACTTTTACAGATGAAATCTTCTCAATTCAAGATAGATACCTCTGCAAAAAAAAATTTAGATAACGTCATTATATTTATTACTGAATGTAAATATTCAAACGATTTGAAACTGTATTAATTATGGTCGTGGTCATCAAATGAAACATCTGAATATCGACTGATGATTTCGATTCATGAGGAAAGCAGCATAGGATTGGTAAGAAAATTCCTAAGCATTTCGGTCGTTCGTCAGAAACCTTAAAATATTCACAGGGGAGATTGCCTACCCGCGTCAATCCAGCATAAGGGAAACTGGGGTGGAGGGAAAGGCATGGAGGGCATGCTAAAATTTCACAACAAGCTGCTATCACCAAAGACAAGTGATAAAAATATGAGAAAGATTGGGCTCCAATCCAAGAAAGTCAAAAAGCAGGATTTGCAACTCTTTTCTTTTGTAATATGAAAATATACATTTGAAATGCTCCTAAGAAAAAATGAAAGGAAAAGTTGAATATATTTTGGTGATTATTGATGAGCAATTAGCAGTGCCAATACTGCCAATACCAAATGCAGATGCCTGTTTGTAAGATGATATGACAACATTGGCCACCGGATAACATTTTATTATTATGTAGAGAGTTTGCAGTAGAGTAGATATGAACTGTGTCAATTTATTCTGTTTATATGTCAACAGTAAATGAAGATATTGATTGATAGCAGGAACAGAATTGATGGAAAAAATAATTCTGTTTCAAAGCAAAATATGACGTTTTATTAACCTCAACTTGCCATCTACTGCCATTCATATATGCTCCAATCATTCCCCTAATCACAATCATCGATAAAAGTAGTTGTAAAGCCAAAATAAGAATATATCTTTTCCTTAAATACATAACAATATTGCGAATCACAACAAAATATGTTTTGAAACAAATATTTCTAAGACTTAAATTTACAACATTGAATGTTACATGAGATTTTGTTTTCAGCCAGTGATGTTTTTCCGGATATCATACAAAAATGCATAATAATAAATTTAATTCTGTAACAAAAAACTCCAAAAAGAGGAAACCCTACATGCCCTAATTATATCCTCAACCTCCAGCAAATTTCAAGTTGCAAAACACAAATCCCAAAATAAAATGGGAAGCAACCGCCCCCGAAATGTCAAGCAATCAATCAATTCTCCAAAGCTTTGCTGCTATTTAACATTTTCAAGAAAATATTGAAATGCACATCATATATAGATAACTTGATTCTAATACCCCTGAACCCTAGGCAGCAAATCAGTTACAAGTATCCACGCAAAGTTGGTCATGTAAATCTATTTTAATACTGTCCCTTTAATCAGTATTAAATTGCCAGTTAGTTGCATTTATAAAAAATAGAATGAAAGCATATTATCCGAATAAAGCACACACACACATAAATATTATTCATACCACATCATATGATAACATGATACACGAATTCTTTCACTTACAAACACTCAGCAACAAAGCTAAATGGTGTCGTCCACTCATTGTGTACTTCACTTGAGACCAAAAATCAACCTATGGATCACCTAAGTTTGAAAATAGCTGAAATGATTTTAGCCAACGTATTGATACAGAACAACTTAAGCTGAAATGAGAGACGTAGAATGTGGATGCTTTGTAGCTTCCTCTGGTCTTTGTTCATTTATCCCTACAATAAAAGTATCACTTTTAGAGCTGAAATCTTGTCGATTCAAGACTGATATATCTGTAAAATTTGCGAATTTATTGTAAACTTAAACGGTTTGGAACATTTTAAATTGTGGTCATCAATTTGGTAACGTCTCTGAATATCAACTGAAAGCAGCTATATAGCTTTTCTAAGCATTTGGGTCGTCCGTCGGAACTTTAAAATATTTATAGTGGATGCCTACTCGCGTCCATCCAGTATCATGGAAACTTGTTGGAATGGAGGAGAAGAGCTTGGAGGGCGTACATGGAAGGAAAGAACAAAGGGTTGGAATGACAGTTGGGTCTGGCTCCTTTCGTGAATTTTATGGACACACAACACATATGTATAGTATGGACATAGTAAGTTAGTCATAATCACAACATCGCACATCGTTGTATTTTTTACATATTATTTTTAATAAAAAACTGCCATATATATAATTGTATTGCGAAGGCATAAGAAACAAAGCACACAACAAATACTCGTATAACCTCTTATGGTAATAGGTATAAATACACATTCACGTGCTTTCACTCATAAATAGATGGTGTCGTCCATTTGTCATGTATTTCATTTTAAAACATACAATAACAGAAAATGGTTAGAGGATATCTAAAACGATTGTAGCTCTCTCCATTGACACGGCAAAAACGAGAAGATGAATGCTAAAATGAGAGACGCATCATGTGGATACTTTGTATTTTGTAGCTTCGTTTAGTCGTTGCTCAGAGATAATCTTAAAATGCAAATTTCATGGTTTCAACGTTGGTTGGATCAGTCTTCTTTTTAATGGTTGACGAGGACAATGGAATCTAATCATAGAGTAGACACAGAGAGTTACTATAGATATAACTTTATTGCACAAAGTTAATATTAATAACCATTCTCACTCAAATAATTAACTAGAGGAAAGGAATATTTATGTGTATTTAAGGTGCACACACAAAATATTCACTGTTAGAGCATCTAGTTTGCACTTCTGCTCCTGTACAGTTCAGCACAACACATTTAGCACGAGAGAACCATGAAATGGATTCACGTTTTAATGGCGACACTTATCATGCTGCTGACTGCAAACGGGGTAAGTTTTAAACTAAATATATGAGAAAATTATTGTGCTTACTGCAGGCAACTTTCATGTTTAAATTTAATTGTTTCATCAGGTGAGCAGCAAAAAGGATCCAAAATTTCAGCAAACCGTGAAAGAAGCACCACCACCATGATACCCGTGGCCCGCTTCAGATCAACAATCACTTATCACCATAGCAGTACATCTCAATTTAATCCACTAATGAACATGCAAATAATAAGTTAGTGTTTAAAATATGTGGATGAATGACAATTGTAATAATTCTAAATTGAACATTTGAAGAAAATATTTAAAATTTATAAATAGTCAAAAATTAGAAATATTTTTGAAGTTTACAGCAATTACTTCAACATTTGCAAAATATTCCGTATGCTTAACACTTCCTACTAAGAAATTAAACAATAAAATTTAATAACTTGATTGTTCAAATCGCAAGTTAGGGAAATATGTAAAATTTTGTGATTACATATTCCAGGCAAACAATTACCAAAAATTAACCTTATCTATACATAAAATTCAGTAGATTTACAAAACATGATTTAAACATGTCAAATTTAAATTGTATTCGCTTAGTTGTGTAAAATAAATATATAACAAAGTGGAGGGAAGGAGGTAATGTATAACAGAGTTTCAGGAAATTTTAGTGGTTTTGAAAGCTCGCAACCAGAAAATGTAGTGCGAATTTTAGTCTGAATGCAAAGCACAAAAACACTCAAAACATTCACAGTATGGTTGCTTTCTAATTTCTCATCGAAAAATTCATTAACATATTGAAAACTCGTAAATTTGTCAAAGTTTTTCTTTCAAATAGAAACACTCAAATGTAGCTTAACTTGCGACATGATAAGTGCTTACGTTGTTTTCTCAAGACCACATTAAACAAATACTTAATGGTTGAGTTACGATGTGTGGTTTTAAGTAATCAATGTAAACATTAACTCTCCCACTAATCTTGCTTTCATATGTTTTCAATACTTTATTCCTTTGATAATTTTAAATTTTAAGATAAAAATAAGTTTTAAGATTTAGACACAACTATTTTAAAGCATTTTGCTTATTTTTTGCGTGTCTTATAGTTGAATTTGTTTGGATGTGCTACGCTGTTTAATAACTGTCTATTTTCAGATCCGAAACAGACCATGATCATTTTCCAAAGTCACCATGTGCATTTTCGGCAGCTTATTCGCCTGCCTTTACTGTTTACCTGACAAGATAATACAAATTACGTAAGTAGTTGTAGATAAGTATTTATAGTAAGTTGATAACCATTTTTTTGAAATCTTCGAACTTACTAAACTCACAGCCATTAGTATGATGGTAAGTGTCATTAATAAAACTTGGGCCAACCTCATAGTTTTGTGTGTTGAACTGTTAAAAATTTGCTGCGAAAGTTAATAAGTTGTGGTTGAACAGAAGTACAAATTTTACGCTAGAATATTTGTTGCAATTATTACACGTGCTTTGTTGGGTGCGTGATTTATGAATGTGAACTCTGATATTGTTAGAACTATTAATTAGCAATTGTCTCATGTCGTCTCTGTTCCAAGATTAGTTTTGTTGCAGCCATGTGTATTTGCCATTGTCCTCGTTAATCATTGAAAAGACGAGAGAAAATAAAGAGACACCCAACTTTTGTCAGCAGCTATAACTTTATAAATAGTTTACGAATTGCAGTATTACAATAAGCAATTACAAATTATGATGTATGGACCATTCAGAGCTAGTGAAACATTTCATTTGATTTTCTAGCATATTTCTTAACGATGATTGACTGCATGCTTGATAATGTAATAGCTGTATGTATCGTACCTTGTTGTGGAAGGCAGATACATAAAGCATCACTGAACAAAGACCTGACAAAGCGTCCACATGATGTGTCCTTCATTTCAGCATTCACCGTCTAATTTTGTCGTATTAATTCGGAGTCAGCCATTCTCAATCTAAAATAAACCACAGGTGAGTTATTACGTGCTTGAAATGAAGTACATACAAGGGATGAACGGCCCCATCTTCTGTTTTATTGCTATGCATTATAGTGAAAATACGAGTATATATATATACTATCATAATACGTGCTATTGTGAATGTGTCTATATGCTTTGCTTGGCTTTGTTTCGTTTATCATGCTTTCACATTGCTTCCGTATAAATATAACAACGTATTTCGGAAAGAGACAGACAGAATGATTTAGCTGACAGACTGAATTTGCATGGGTCCCCATCACCCCTTCCGATTTCAATCTTCTCATCAGTACTCATGTGTTCTGCAGTCACGAAAATCTATAAAATATATGAGCATTTACCTAAGCATCAATTGATCAATTGCTTAAACACTGACCTTGGCTTCAAACCTTCCAATAAATTATCAAAATTTTGTTATTTAGAATTTTTATAAATCTTGAATTAAAATATAGTTTTTTAATGAGTCTTATGATAGTCTTTATTTTATGTCTATTACTTCAATGCATTTAGATGTGCTACAATATTAAGTGATTGTTGACTTAAGTCAGAGCATGGTCATTTTCCTTTTCGATTTGCGTTTTGCTTAGTCAACTCGCCTTGTTCCCTTCTGCTGCTCACCTGTGGAAATAATACGAGAAATGACAGAGTTGTCTGGGGTACAGATAATTGTTTAATGTTGATTCCAAACTTACCACATGTGCGGTCACCAGCATGATAAGTGTCACCAATAAAATATTATGTATCCACTTCATGGTTTTGTTCGTTTAATAAACACGAGTGTTAATTGAGTTGATTGAGAAGCATAAGTGCAAATTATATGATGTGCTGTTGTATTCTAGTATTTTTATGCACAGCTATTAAGTATTCGTGATTTGTGAAGAAATCAATGTGTGATGCAAAACGAAGAGATGATTATTGACAATAATTGTCAATTGTGTTGCTATCTCTAACAGTGATGGAATACGCACGAAGTGAGATTTCAAGGCGCGTTAAAATATTTTTTGTGCCTTGACTAACTCTGCCTAATTTAATTCAAAATTACTCTGCAATAGATGCATTAAGTAGCAGGTAGAAAATGTGCATATGACCAACCGTATTGGAAAATATCAAAGCTTTGATGAAAAAATAATAATTCTGTTTTAGAAATAAAAAATGACCTTTTATTAACCTCAACTTGCCATCTGCCATTCATATGCTCTCACTTTTCCCCGTAAAAATAAACATTAACAGAACTAATTATAAAACCAATAAGAATTAATTTCTTTCCATAAGCACCAATAAATCATGACAGAATTAGTTTTCGTAACAAATATTTTAAAATTTTGAAATATTTTTCTTACAAATTAAACATTAATAAACACAATATCAAATATTTTGAAAGTTTGAGGTGCCAATTTTCAAATTACATGAAATGAATCAAAAACAAGTAGAGCCCACAATAGATCCTTCAAAGTTCATTCATTTTTTCCCGCATTTTGAACTTAAATATAAATCCATAAATAATAGTAACCATCAACAAAAAATTTAACTGTTGAAATCAGACTATTTATCACAATTATTACGGTCGACAAAATTTGATCTTTGAATTGGCGCCGCATGGTATACACATGGGACGAAAACATGATGATGACGTTTTCCAGCTAAATATCATGTGTACACCATGCGGCGTCAATTCAAAGATCAAATTTTGTCCACAGTACATATAGCCTGTCATTTCATAATTAAACCTAACAACGGAACAGTGAAATTAAATTGTAATTAATTTTTAAAATTAAAAGTCTGCGAACGCGTTTAAACGAAAAAAAGTTTCCGAATATTTTTTTCTTTCACACATCCCATTAGTTTAATTGTCCAACTCGCTCATGCTCATTCGCAGCTTTGCAAAATCTTCGAAAATAATGTTCTCCTCTTCATCCGCATCCTTGGCATAGCACTAGCAAAAAAAAAGTTGCAAAAGTTTGAAAACATTTTTTTCGTAATGACGAGTTATTATGAATTTGCATAAATATTTCCTTTTAATTACCTGCTTTTCATATTTGGAGCGATCCTTTGATTTCAGCTTTGCTCCAACATCTTTAATATCTTCAGGGGCATCTATAAAAATATATAAACCAATAAGCCATGAAAAAGTGCCCGAATGAACTTTACTAATTGGATGAGAACTCCCTAATTGACTTAAAGAACATTTTGGCAAATAGTAAATATATCTCACCTGGTCCTGGATGCACCAACTTAAATGGCAAATCAGCCTGCAGCTCTCCTCCCAACGTTCCCAAGTTGAGCTTCACTCTGAGCGAATATGAAACGACGAAACCGAGAGCATCATTAGGATTTCCAGGTACCATCGTTGTGGAGGCCAAGTTGACGTCTTCATCCTGAGAAAAAAAAGTAAGAAGAAGCCATACATTTACTTATTTCGGTCAATAGTCATTTCATCACAAAAAAATAATCCAATTGTCTTTTTTTGCTTGGCTACTGCCAAAAAACTTTTTTTACAAGGTAAACTCTTCAGGTGACAGAATTAATGATAAATATCTGGTTCTTATACAGTTGACATTTAAATTTCTGATTGTTGGACAAAATGTTAAGTAGAATTTTGAATAAAAATTAATATGACTTTTTTTCTATAATTTTTAAACGAGCAATACATTTCATTACAAACTGTTTAAAATCCAAATTTTTAAAATTCTTAACCCGCCTGTCACCCAGAAAGTTACCTTATAATTTAAAAAATATTTTTCTCAACCAACCTTCAAATGTCCATCCAAAGCAATCCCCCTCTTATCCCTATTATTTTGCGCACACGGTCTCAACACAAAAGTTTTCGTCAAGCTCGCCCCCGGAGTAATCGGACATCCCTCTCTTGTCTCCAAATGCGCCACCGTCTTGGTAAAATGGGCATTCACCATGGTAACCTCACAATGCTGAATGACCATCACCTTAATATTCCTCACCGCCTTTTTGCTCGTATTCGAAACCAACACCTTCGCCGCCATTTCCTCCCCATGATAATAAATATCCCGGTCGAGCGTCACCTCCAAATTGATCTTCCCTGGCGAAAATGTGAATCCCTTCGAGACCAAAACTGAAGGCTGCTTCATCCCCCTGGTAAGCGCCGCATATTGAACCTTCCGAATCCTCAAACTGACAGTACTTCTTCGGTGACCCACATCCTGATCATTTTCTGCGACATACGCTTTCAGTTCATATTCCACTCCCAGAGGGCGCCCTGTATCCTGCTCGCCAGGTTGGAGGGTCACGCTTGGAGGGGCGAGTTCAGGAAGATTAAAGGTAAATGGAAATGCGTTCACATCTCCGAGCTTCTTCATAAGCTTATCTTGGATGGATGTCAGGTTATCAAGATTTGGAGCCTTTTTTCCATGCTGGGGTGGAACCACTTGTTCTTTGCAGAGGACCATGTCCTTGCTGAACTTCAAGCCCATCACTTCATCCTCCTCTCGACCGAATCGGAATGTGGTGACCACCTGCGTATCAGACATGAAGAGAAAAAAAATTATCAGTCAATCAATCAGAAAAAAATATGACCATCTTCTCATCTTCTTCCTCGCTTTTTTTTTCTCACCTGCCCATAAATCCGTCTGTCTTTCAGGTAGTCATTGTCCACTACCAAGACACCGTCGACGGGATCACAGCCGTCCAATCGATCGACAAAGTCACGTTTGCCCAGGTACACCGTTATTTTTCCTGTAACAATAGATTAGATTAGAATGAGTGGTCATAACAATGACATTGATTGCGCTTTATATGGACAACGCGTATCGACTTTGAAAACTGACTATTTATTGCTGCCCTCAATACCATTTCATATTTTATTTCAGTATGACTGTATGACTTGCATATCAAAATATTTTTTTTTTTGAAAATTGGATGTTTTTGAACTATCAAATATTAAATTTGCCGCCAAAATATTTGGTGGTAATTTTGAGTTTAGATGGTCACCAAACGTCTGTACTGACGTTTTTATGCGGTTTTGCATGAATTTTTTTTTGAAAATTTTTGGCGGGAAATTTCAAATCAGATAGTTTGAAATGATCCTTATGTATAATTTTGAATGGCTTACCATTTGGCGACGTTTTCTTGAAGACTTTCACAGCCACGACGTGCATGGCAAGTAGGAAAATTAAGGGAATCATTTTGACACGCTTTCCTTTTCACCCTTTAACTTTTTAACTATTAATCAATTCGAAGTGTCAAGAAATCAAAACTGTTCTACTTTTTTTTTGAATTGAGACCAAACTTAAGTAAAATTTGCCTGTTGAGAAGTCTCAGAAGAATGAAATAGATTTTCACGAAAAGAAGTTTCAAAGTTTCCTAAAATTATGTTACCGTGTACGTCACAAATTAAAGCTATAAATGTTACGTTTCGAAAATAAAAGAAAATGAGTTTCAAGACAGGGGGCGAAGTGAGACGTAGAAGTTACAACGGAAGTATTTACAAAAGTTTCAGATTTTTTTGTATATTTTTTTACTCATGAAAAGGAAAAGAAGTTTTCAGAAGTAACGAAAGGGGGGAAAAAGACAACTGAATGGAGAGCTGATGGAATCGGGTGCTATTTATACAAGTGGTTGAGTTCCTAATGGGATTAAATGGTGGTTCTTCTGCTGGAGGAAAAATAAGTGGAGAAGCTTATTATTTTGCGAGTACGACGGAATATTTTTTGGCCATTATATCATTGCGGGGGTTACACACTGACGCTTTTCGGGTAGAAATTGCTGAGATTGGTGCCATTGGTGGTACAGGAAAAGAACTGGTGATATTTTTTGGTTCGCTTGGCAACTTGAAGGGCTTCAGAATTCTCACTTTGGTAATTTCAGGCGAGCATATTTATCATCATGTGAGGTTTGACCATGACTCATACTCATAAGATGATAGACATAATCAATACTTAAATGTCACTGGGCTTTTCTCTACTTATCATCATTGCATCAATGATGAATATGTAAAAAAAATGTTGTATTTTCTCTACGGAAAAACATTCTGGATACTAGTATTGAATTAGTTGAATGTTGACTAGTTATTATGAACTCATAAGTATGCTACTTACTCATTGTTAGGGAGTTGATAGATCGATTTCCATTGCGTCTTGTGATTCACCAGTAGGATGAATTATTATGAAAAAATATAATTTAAGGATAAAACATAAGGTCAAGTCTGACAACCAGTTTATAACGGTTTTATACAGTGCATTACTGCTTGGCTTACTTGATTAAATATTAATTAGTAAATTGAGCTTTTCAAAATTTGTGGGCGCTGCTATACTTTAAACCCGAGTGAAAATCTGAAAAATCTTACCTATTCATTGTGACAAATGCAATAATTTTTGCCCACTCGAAAGTTGAAGTTTCCTTTAAAAATATCTTAAGCCATAAATTATGTTGTATATTTATGCAGATATTTAGAGCATTGATTAAAAAGTTGTTTTGAGGATAACACAGCACCACCGCTCTGCCGTAAAACGAAAGTAATGGGATTAAAGTCTGCTAGATGTACATACACATACATATAGTAAATCTAGGCTGCGAAAAATTAGTATCATTGTTTGGATATGTAAGCTGCACTGCCTATTTAGATATTAGTCACAATTTGCATTGTTGATTTACTGCGGATAAATGAGAGATGCTTGTAATATTAATGGATTTATTCCTGTCACACCCTAGCCGTACAGACAGATATCAATCTACACACTGCTTGAAGAATATGAGAAGATGACAATGAAGATGATTGACCCAGTTACCCAGTAGTGGGCATTGGGCATAATATTTTTAGTCCTGCTTTCAATTCACAGTCATCCGGCTATCATTGCAGAGTAACTTTTAATATTTCTGCTTGTTATGAAAAGTGATTTGAGATACATTTCATTTTCAAATAGTTTTGCTGCTCTTTAAAAAATATGGATATACTTTCAAGTAATCTGGGGAAAGTGAGACTATTCCAGATAGCATTATGGGTCATAGTATTCTCTCAAGTTGTGCAGTGTTTTAGAATAAATGAGTATACAAACGAGTTGGACAACAGGAGCTCACGATGTGCGTAAATAAAAATATTTAAGTGCAAAAAATTTGCAAATTTTTGAATAAAATTTGTGTTTTCAGTGTTCCCATTGTTTTCAATTGTCCGGATAAGTAACCAGCCTTGTGTTCCGGATGCGGTGGATTCTGTAGGAACTTGCTTCACAAAGTACAAACTGTAGTCTCATAATAAAATTATTTGCTATATAATTTTTAAAGTTTGAATTTTAAATTTTAATTGAAAATTATATTTAATTTTATTTACGAAAAATATACAGCAATCAATGTAGGAATGCTGGTGGTATGGCCAGTGGAGTCTGCGCTTCCGGTTTCGGTGTATGCTGCATCATCACAGCAACTTGTGAATCGGTGGTGACCCAAAATAATACAAACATTAGAAACCGAGATTACCCAGAGACATTTACCCCGGGGGGTCTTGAAGTTTGTAATGTTCGTCTACAAAAGGTAAAAAGGAACAAAAATATTACTTATGAAAGAAAAGTTGCAATACAAATAGATACATAAAACAATTTCTATTTGCTATTTTCATTTTAGCCGAATGCGAATGTGTGCCAATTACGGTTGGAATTCACAAAACTGGAGCTAGCCTCCGCAGATTCGAAAAACGGTCAATGTATGACAGATAGACTGAGTTTTAACGGAGTTTCTGGGTCAACCCCTCCAAAT
>JAQIXW010004089.1:0-12117 GCA_034700685.1 Willowsia buskii
GTCCGACGGGAGTGGCCTAACAGAACTATTCACAGAACTACTAGTGAAATACGTGCGGTAAATCGACATTTAAAGTCGAAGATTGAGACCGAACATGCATCAGTGGACTTTGAATTTTTAAAATCATGCGACAAAACTGCTCTCGTTCTGCCCAGAGACATGTGTAACGATTACAAAATGCAGCTTCTTAACTCTAGTTCAAAGCGAAACGTATTCGTCGGCACTGAGAAGTATTTTAATATGTCAACAACGTTTTATATTGCGGGAGTGGTTCATCCAAATGTGATAAGACGACTTCAATCGTTGAAGGCATCCGGACTTTTTGAATGGTGGCATAGTTTTGTCACTAGCACAGGTCCATTTGCAACTTCTTCTGGTTCCACAAATCAAGTGAAAAAGCCAACAATGAGAGGGAATATACTGCTTATATTCATTCTTCTGTGGTCTGGAATGGTGTTCTCTTTGGTGACTTTTTGTTTGGAGATTCGAGCTCGTATTGGTTTTTTGACAAAAAGATATTTTCTCAAGATTGTGAACACTATTATAATAATTATACATCAAACGACACGGTCTGAATTTAATATTTTTAATGTAGTTAAAAGATATTTTATTATTTGCATGAGAATTTTGAAACTTTGTGTTAGGCTCAATCTTAAGTAAATCATATAACAGCAATTTCTGAATTGTAGTGCTGAATTCCTGTTTGAATCCTACTACAATTATTTTGTTAAAAGAAGCTTTCCAATAATCCAAACGACTACACAAAGTCACTAGCTACAACCTAAGCACAAAAAAATATGAATGGTAAATTTTTACATTGTATATAGCAAACCAACATATTTAATGAGCATATAGTTATGTTTCTTCTGTGTTAATGTGTAAAATATCATACAGGCAAATAACGTACTTTTTAAATTAAATGCAAAATCCCTAGCTATCGTACACAACTTGTATTACATTAAAAATTCGATAAAAAATGGATAATAACATATCTAATTTTGGTTTGAAAAAATTACCACTTTGCCCATTTAAATATCAAGTGTGGATATGCGAAAAAACTATATAATCAAATCTACATATTATTAATTATCAGTTTGTATATACCATCAACATCTAGTAGGGCAAATAAAGACAGAATCTTTAGGGAATTTACCACCTGTCACAAATACAGCTTCCCTAATTGCTAATAAAACCGTAATCGGTGGTGCTCTTATACAAAATCAGAGAACTCCAAAAACACTTTTTTCAAATCTATAGTGAATGTTATCTTTGTCCTGCCAACAAAGGGAAGCAGAAGCATAAAAAAACAATACTTGTCAGTGTGTATGGACACAAATGAAGGTCAATCTGAAATTGGGAATATTTCTGCTGCTACTATAGGAAAAATCTAACGCAAAAAACAGAATTCCATGCTCGCTGTACCCATGAATAAGAGATAAATATGTGCTCACACTTCGTACCCTTACGTTGATTGTCCATTTTTAAGGGTTTGCCTTTCTTTTGAAATGTTTTCCAGTAACAGTTTAGTAAAAACATGTCCTGAAATCCATGATTTTTTGTATGGTTTGGCATTCCTCTCTCAAAATTGCGAACTAATATCCAAAAATATATCAATTGAATATCTGAATACAAAATGTCAGTTTATACAATATGCAAGACACAAATATAAAATGTGAGGACGCATAATAGTTGCAAAACACATCGCATAATGTGGGTCTACGTAAATGCCTGTTTTTTGATGCTCATAATGAAAGCTAAGTTAAATAAGCGTCTGTGTTTTTACATTTTATTCCACCTACAAAAAAGTATGTAGTAAAAATCCATCATTACATAATTTTATAATTTTTTATAGTCAAAACATGAGATAGTGATTATCATATTTAAAATTTTGATCCTTGCTATTATATCGGCTTTCAGTGGTTACTTTACTAGAGTTTTTATTTTTAGTTGGCAGATAACCACAAAAAACGAATGTTAGCTCTGAGCACATATGAAGAGCACACATCTATAGTTCACTGAATTAGATAAATGTAAAAATAGCATGTAATGGCGTTGAAATGAAACTGACAATTATTCAAGATTATTGCATCAATGTCTAAAACAAACAGCAGGATTAAGGAGTATTCACATAAATTATTTTCTATCGAAAGCATCGATCGAAAGAAATTCGCATATTTTTCACATTTAATTCTGAAGTGAAATTTTTCTTTTTCGTATCGCCAATTAGCAGCAGTGCAGTGGTAACGAAGATCAGTGACACAATGGATAATGTTTCTTGATACTACCATGATAGTGGATGTTCGTAATGCTAGTTGTTAGCACATATTTGTAATGCATATACATGCGTCAGTATCATGTCATTAGGTGCGATTCAATTTTGCACGAGCAAAAAAACTTTTTTAAACCAAAGTTAACACATTCTTCATTTAAAAATCAGATATTTTCGGACATTGATTGTAAAATGTTTTGCATCATTAAGAAGTTCAAGAGACCTGTACTAATAGCACACGCTGTCGTAATAAAAAAATTAAGACTGGCGTGTAACGTTGTAAAAATTTGTAGAATGTAGCATTTAAAATATTTTTGTATCTAATTTCTACACGGAACATTTAAAATATAAACCAATTTTATTAAGTTTCAGAAATGGTGTGTTTTCGTACGGAATACTAACTACTCGTATAATTGGAAGACAAAGTGTCGCTCATCGTATACATATACTGCAGATTTAAAACGCTTAATTTCGCATAGGTACAAATAATATTAATAATAGGTAACTCCAACGCTTTTACCAAAATAAAATCATTACTATTACCCACATTTGGTTGATCCAAGAAGATACTACCGGGTCATAGTTTTAAAACTTAACTGTAGAAAGGATGCGGTAACAATGAATCTTAGAGTAATAAGGATTATGTTTTGTTGAAAAATGCTATGACTGGCGTTTGACTTCGTAAAACTTGATAAAATTTCAACATTTGAAATTGGTTTGTTAAACCTTGTAAAACTGGAAGATTTAAAAAGATTTCATTGATTTTCAAATGTGGCGTGTTCTTCATACGGCATACTATCTAAACAAATAATGGGAAGATACAGCTTGCCAATCCTTGCGATCATGCTCTGTAAAACTTTTGAGAAGCACGACAAAGCATTGAAGCAAACGTGCATATTTCAAAGGTTTTGTCGTATAATAATTATGCCCCTTCAAAAGTTCATAAAAATTATTTTATAAAGTAGAACTAACGCGTTAAATACCTGTTGAAAGATTCACATCATTCCGTATTATTGTTATTATTAGCAAATCAATATGGGATGAGATAAAATCCTAACAATAAATATAGTTTGCAATTAAGGTTTAACTCTTAGATAATCTAACACTATTAAAATTTTGTATAATGAAGTAGGTTATAATCAACTTAACTGTTACTTAAAATTTAAATTTTCAGAAAAAGTTACAGCACAAAGAAAACGGAAGATGCATTGTCTCATTTTATATGACAATATTCTAGCATTGATAATTTGATGAACTAGTATGCATAGACTATTGCAATAACTAGAAAATTTTGCTCTTTAATGCACCAACACATATAATCAGTATGTTTACCTCCACCGTTGCTTTGAATGTTATATCTATCGATGCAATTAATTTCTAGAACCCAATAAAAATAGCAAATGGCACTTTAACTTTACAAATTTTAGGAAAAAATAATTTTATCTAAAATCTGCAAAATTAGAAAATTCACACATTTTTCATATCTACGATGTAGACACATTCTTTGCTTTGCCTGCAATGAGCCAAAGTAACATTCAAAGATAAACGACACTCGTCAAGTTGCATGTTGTATAGAAATGTAAGCCCGAAACTGATATAAGGATTGTTTCTGGTACTACAGCGGGTTTCTGGTACTAAGTGTTTCGCATTTTTTCAAATTAACCGCAACCAGAATATTTGTGTTGCTTGGGCATGTGCCCTCAACTGTTGATATTTTCCAATTAATCCTGCTCATGGAGCATGTCAAACAACAACGTACAGCGCGATGAAATTGAAATACTGTCAGACGCCAATAATGAAGAGCCCAGCACTTTTACTTCTGGTTTTGACTTGTATATTACCCTTATCAGAATATCAGCAAATGAAAGTATCGGATGTGCTTGACGCTATAAAACAGGACGGTCATCAGGAACTGGAATATTGGGTTTGTAGCTCTATCCTTGGGGTTTGTCCTGGATTTCAGACAAAATGTAACGATACCAAACCAAACCAATACCACCTCAACCTCTTGGTACACCAACTCCAGAAATGAATAGCTGCTTCAAACGTGTTTACAAAGATAATTCTACTGAGGTACCGACGGATGTAGTTCAGGACAAGTGGACTGACACACTGACCGATCTAGCCTTTGGACCAGAAGCTGTTGAACATTTGGAAAAGTACCCGGGTGCTTATGAGCGTCTTCTCGCGAATCCACCGCCAACTGCTGGTGGAGACCGAGTTTTACCCATCAATTAGAAGGAATTCAAAGGTTTTCATTCTTGTGTAAAAGAGTATTTTGACTGACGAACAGAGGAACGCAAAACTTGGTTAAAAGAAAGACATTAGGCCTTTCTCAGCAGCAACCTGTAAATGACAAAAAGTTGCATTCGAAAATGTAAAAAATTTGCATGCTCAACAGATAGAGCACACTTTAAAACCTAAGATTCCACTTTTTGCAAAATTTTAAACTCAATGTATTTAAGTAGGAAAAGTGCCTTTCGCCGTGCAAGCTGCAGCTTCCGCATTTTGCAACGTAGAAAGCTAAAAAACATCGCAAAATATTTGCAATTAAATTCTCCAAAGCGATTTTGGAGGATTTTGTAAAATACGAATTTTTAAAGAATTTGTAAGTATTTGTCTATTTATGCAAATTTTTTACTACGTGTGCACTTGTCCAGAAAGTCTTACTTACAGAATATTCAAGTTGGAACACACGCTACACCTTTCTCACACAAATCTCTTGTAATGGTTCCTATACATTTTTTTGGCATTCCATTCTCCAATTATTATGCTTGTTGCAAAAAGTATTTCACTTCTATGCGATATAATTGTTTGTACCTCTCCTGACTTTTTTCCTGATGTGAAAAGCATTTAATTGAAATAAATGTTGACATGTCACTAGTCATTGAATAAAAGACTATAACTATTAAGGAGAAAGGCCACAAGAATCTGTACAAGTTATAAATGCTCTCCGGTTATAAAAAATATGGTTGGCGTTTAATAAGCGTAATTTTGCACGGTCGATTAATTTTGCGTGAACGTGATATGCTGGATAAGCATAAATGGAAGGCTCATTCTCTAAATTGTTTGGTGAGGTTTACTAAAACTATCTCACACATGTTGTTGTTTCACAGAGTATACTGATTCCTGTAAAATAACTGACATTTTAATTTTTGGGGATAGTGAAGACTCAAAAACGGAATGATTCACCATCTGATTTTTGTTTGGAGTTCATATCAATTACATGCCTTCATTCTTCATTCACACAATTCCAGTCATATCAGCTAAAGCTAAGGTATCTTTTATAAGGGTTATCTGCATATCGCAAAGAAAAAACAGTAAATGGCGGTGCTCTTGTGCAAGGCTCGCACATCGCGTTTTTTTTCCAAAAGTAAAACCTTTTTGTTCGGTCAAAGAGAAATTACTGAACATAGATCTATATCTATTATAATTTTACTTCAAAAAGAATTCAAACATATCGTTTAAAAGGTATGACAATGTTCTATTACGAAAAAATATGACTGGCCATTGACTGTATCAAATTAGGTAAAACGTCAACATTTAAATCATTTTTGTATCCAGATTGTACCCAGAAGATTAAAAATGACTTTACTTAATTAAAAAGTGGTGTGTTTTTCATGCGGATTTAAAATCTTGAAAACTTATCATCTTTGGAACTCGTGGAGTATTCAATACGTCATTATATTTTCAGTAATTCTGTGGCACGAACAATTTTCAATTAATCCCTTACACAATGCTGTTATCTATTGGATGAAATAATGCTAGTGGTTATATTATTTTAACACTTTTAAGGAACCAGAAGTGACATGATATTTTGCCTGATTCAGTAGAAAATCCCGCTTTGCTCGTTCACCCCATTTAAAATGGGTGAAAGCCCATTTTCCGCACACTTCTTTCCCTACGGTTATTTGCGGATTTCTCCAAACTTCTTCTACTGCGGAAGCAACAACTTTTCATTGAACTGTGAGAACTGTGAATTGAGACAAAGGGCGAAGGTAAACTGTGAAAAAATGTAATCCATCTTTCAATGCGAAGTAACAAATTTTTTCAAAATTGGTAAGAATGCCTGTCCTGTCAATCAATTAATGCCAAAGTGTTGAGAAAACGAAATCAGAAATCATACAGAAAATCATGTCCCGCCATACTTTCTTTTGCAATGCGATAAAAGTCATTTTTCTGTGAGTATTTGCATCTACAAACTATATTATGCAAAATAAATAGTTTATTTAAAAATGTCATCCATGCACTCTGTTCCTCTCTGTCATCATTAAAACCTATTTTTTATTTATGCTGCTAGGGGATTCAAAACGGATATCTGCGTCCTTGCTTGCACCATTAGAGAATTAAGGATTTATAAAGGGCATATAGTCATATTTCATAATTTTATTGATATTTTAACTTTCAATATTTACATCACCGGGACTAAAAATATCGCCAAGTGTATGCAGAAACCATATACAAATTATAAGTATCTTACCTGCCTTTTCCGCATTCTGATCTTTAGCAACCTACCTTAGCTAAAAATAATAAAACCATGTAGTGACGCCGAACTAAATTATTAATTTCGTCTCTTGTTATACTTTTTTGAAAACTGAACTTCTTTGGAGTCGTCATCGCCAATATACATTGACTATTTCCTTCTTCAAAGCAAGTCAATGTTATTTCTCCAATTTTTTGTCTAAAAAACAAGCTCTAAAAACGTGGATTGTCTGCGTTTTGAAAGTTAAAAAATATACTGGAAAAACTAGCATTGAAAATTATTTTTAATTCCAACGTTCCATTTTACTGGCGTGCAACTGTACATACTGCTCTCACAAACCCGAAAAAAAAAGAAATTCTCAATAATTGTAAATACTTGCAGTTTTACTGTCGTTGCAAAATTGCATGTAAGATGCAACCCTTTCATTGCTTTATCTAAAATGACGCTCGCAAACTCAACCACAGCACACAGCGCAGCTCAAAAGTCAGAATTAGAAAATAAAATACGTGATGCTTGATACAAAAATTAAATATAAGCTCAATTAAAATTATTTTAGGAAATGCGTAATAAATTTATCCCTTCTATTTGAATCAAAAAGGCAAACTACTAGCTACTAAACAGGTTAACTGGCTATTTTTGACTGGAACAACTTTTAATCATCGCAAACAAAATGGTTTTTGAATTACATAACATCATATTATACATTAGTAAACAAAATAACATATATATTTTCGAATAAGAAAGGAGGATAGTTAAAAGCCCCATAATTGACAATAGTGATGATATTGTAGTGATAATGTCCAGTCACCAATCCGAACAGAAAGTACATCAATTTATATCTGCAGTCTACAATTACTAGATACAAGTTATATATTTGTTATTGGCGTTTGACAACGACCATTAGAGTGTGAAACCTATTTGGCATCCAAGTATTAGCAAAGCCAATTCAAATCATTTCAATAGAGTAATTTTATTGTTTCTGATATGCAAAACGATGTTCCCGAATTGACTTAATTTAATACTGCAAGTCAAAATGGAGCAAATGATATTAGGAAATAAGAAAATGATAAAGATCAAACGAGAGTTGGAAGGATTTACCAGAAATTGAAGCGTAATTATCGCATGGACAACTTGCCAATGAGAACTTGGCTAAAGATTTTTGCACTTTGAAAGTCAATAAAACTAAACCACCATATCCCCATTTACTCCATGAAACTTTACACAATGTTGCGTTGCATTTATTTTTCAACGCATTGTTTCATTTCAGATTTAACAAAGAGACTAAAAGAGACATCGGTAGGTCTAGTCGCGTGCCTTCAACGGCATCCCGGACACGCCTCAACTGCTGATATTTGTGCCCCGCAGATTGAAAAAGTGTTCCAAATTTTATATATGTATGCATGTCAGTAAATGAGTCATAACTGCTCGAACATGTGTATTGGAAAACGTGCGCAAATAAATGGATAGGAAAGTCTCAATCATTTAAAGTATTCTCCAAAGTGTCCAATTCCGACAATGTAACGAAACAGTCCACGAACTAATACTTAGCCCATAAGCATACAAGGATTCGGCATATCTTGGACTGCTCGTACAGCTTGAAGAATCAGAAAAAAATTAAGTTGTGTAAAAATGAGGAAAAAGATAAGGCAAACATATTATTTACTTTAATGGTCTATTCGATAAATAATGCAACTTAAAAATATGATTAAATTTACCTTATAAAGCAGAGCTAACGCATAAAAGTTTTTATATGAAAATATTCACACTTGATAATTATAATTAGCAAGAAAGATGGATGATTGCAAAAACTGTCTAAACTTTCAAGTTGTAAACTTACAAATTCAAGATTTCAAGATGTTTTCAGGAAGTAAACCTCAATAGCATTACTTAAAATATACCTTTAGCACTAACGTACATCCAAAATTCCATTAAACCAAAAAAATGGCAGTGCAATGACACGAATTTTAGAAAAATGACTTTAGCTAAAATCTACACAATAAGAAACTGCGCACATTTTTTAATCATATATATGTACAAAGTTAGTTCTTCTTTTGGCCTATCCGCAACGAGCCCCAGTAAAATCCAGAGATAAGCAACACTCGTCAATTTGTATGTTATCTAGAATTAGATGCTCTAAATGAGATGGTGAATGTTTCTGGTACTGCGAAAAAACAAACACAACATAAACCTATTTTAATCCATTTTCAGTGATTAAGTAACAAGTTCTATCATTACGGGTTTAAGGATACAAAAAAAAAGGAAAAAAAATACTCTCGCTACCAGCCTTCAATAATCTGTGGACCACATGATAAGCTGAACATAACAAAAATCAATAAATGGCGTTTAACATATTTTGGTCTTGTTTCTCCTTGCTTAATTGTTGTATAGCTAACTTGGAGATTTGATTTTCAAGTTTTAAGACAACTTACACATATCCTGGATTAATAGATATTATTTTCCATCAATATGAAAACAACCGGAAAATTGCTCACGCGTGTTGTTGTCATACTATGTAATCTGATTAGCTAATAATTAGCAAAACGTCAATAAAACTAGTTATTGACGATGGTACTATACGGGTTTTATGAAATGGTGATTCAACTAAATTCTTCCTCGTCTAAAGTATTCAGACAATGAGAGAATTAGAGCATAAATTTTCATATGTATGTCAGTCTATTTCAATATGTAAAAGATCCTCATCCAAAATTTTCTAATTGAATGCACAAACAATGACAACTTATCAGCCAGATAAACCCTGAAGTTATAGTCAAGTACGTATCTATTAAAAATTTGTATCACAAGATGTCTATAAAACTAATAAACGGTGATTACCCCACACGGGTTTATGAAATAGTGATTTAATGCTTTATTATTAATTATTCATATTTGTTGCTGGGTTCAAGCAATCTTGACACATACACCGTAACGCTTCATAAAATGATTTATAGCTTTTCAGATGCCCTATGCTTCTGACTTGTGACCTGTCAGATAAAATAAAGAATGACTGCTGCTTTCTGACTCAAATATCCTGTTAGCATTCTCATATACGTTTTAAACATTTTCTTCTCCTTCATTACACTCCCGACATTCCGCTCTGCATTACTAAGTCTGTACATTGCGCATGATTAGTGATATCCATCCCGTAATTACTGCCCTTCATTTCACATCTCTGAACAAGTTCCACTTGAACCAACAAAATGTCAACACACAAACATATAATCCTGTGTCGATTTCAGAAGAATCTGTAATATCAATTTATTATGAAAGTACACAAGAATGAATATATATTTTCAAAGAGCTGATATGGCTTTCAACAAAAGACTTCATGTCATCAAATAAGAAAGCAATGAGTTGAGGAAGACTGGAGTAACAATAGCTACTCAATTTTTGTTTCTCCAAAGGACTAACTGTCATCCAAGATGTTAGAAGTATTTTTTTTATCTGTAGCACTTTATAAACATCGCATTCATTCCTTAAATTATTTTTATTAGCACTCAACATTCCAAGCAATAGGATCACAAGACTCGACAATCTGTAATTTGGGATACATTAGATAAACCCTAAATGTATGTGATATTGGCGTTGGACTGTGACAATTAAAGTGGGAAACCTGTGCGGTGCCCAAGTATTAGCTAAGCCAATTCAAATAATTTCAATAAAGGAATTATTTGTTTAACAAGATATACAAACGATGTTCCAGAATTACTTGAATTTAATACTACAAGTATGTTTGAGCAAATCTGATTAGAAAATAAGAAAATTACAGTTTCTCCAATACGAGATTACTACTACTCTACGAGTCTACTTAATTTCTACTTTAAAAAAAATCATTTTAACCATTTTATTATATTTCAGCTTTCTGTCAATCTAGAAGCATCTTACAGAATTTGCAGACAGTAATAATACGTATACTTAATTTACACGAGGAGTATCTTCTGCAAATGAACGTAGCTAAACGTATCAAAATCATGCGGTGGCGTTTAACTTGCAATAGGTTTAGTTTGGAATTCAGTTATCACTTTGAGATAATCTGACACCGTATGAAAAAATAAATAAATGGAGCACTAAACATGTACCTAAGTAGCATTATTGAGTTAATTTTTTCAACCCCAGTTTAGCTTTGCAATAAGATTGCATAGGATTTTTGCAAGTTTGCTTATTATTTGAATAGCTTTCTAGTGAAAGCCTATAGCCGCGCTGCCAAGCTCTGAATTGGTATCACCTTCTCTGATGTTTTCAGCCAAATCACATTACCTCTACCACAAATAAACAGTAGCGTTTAAACCAAACAGCATAATATTTACCAAATCCCTCGCCATTGGGGGTGGTACACATTGCATTTTATCAACATAATCAGAATCAGAGCTCTTCATTGTTAGCTTTCATAAAGATAACACTACCGCCATATTAATCTATGGACGGATGCAATGTCCCTAATGGGAGGATTCATTCCTCATTGCTTCATTGACGCTGATACCAAAAAGATTACCAAAGAATGTTTGTCGCATTGGTCACGTGTCTTCAGCTGCTTTCAGTCACGTGTCAACTGTTTATATTTTCCAGTTCGTTTAGCCCATGGAAAAAACATATCTTTAGAAATTCGTTGGCGAATGCTACGCACTTAATCAGTGGCCCATCTTGCACATACACAACGTCCAAAACCCCATTAAACAAAAAAAACGGCAGTGAAATTATACTAATTTTATGAATGCAAGAAAAAGGTTGATAAAAAGTCCTCACAATCAGAAAAGTCACACATTTTTTCATACCCTCGTACAAAATGAACTTGTTAGTATCCCTGCTTGCAATGAACACCACAAGATAAGCCACACTCGTTAATTTGTATGTTATCAAGAAAGGAATGTTCAAAGTGAAATAAGGAATGTTTCTGGTTCTACTGTGGGAAAAACTAAGACAACATTAACTCCGTGCTCGCACAATCTATCGACGAAAAGTAAATGGGTGCGCACACTTTAAACCGTACGGTTATCTGTTGATTTTTCAGGATTTGCCTTTCCTTTCAAGTGTTTTCTAGCAAAAGCTTGGTAAAAGCAGGAGCCGAAATGAATGATTTTCAAAGCGAAAGCAGAACTTTCGAAACTGAATATCTGTATATAAAATTTCGGCTTATAAAATTTTCGAAGTACTACTCTAAAATTCTAACGTGCACAATATTTGCAGATTGCTTCGCGGATCATTTCTGTTTGATTTTTAGGGACTCTTGTTCCGACCTATAAACAATATTTTTTTCTCCAGATGTAAAAGGCATTTACTAAATGTATGCTATCTGTCACAAAATGCTGCTTTTCTTTGTTCGTGTGTGCTTGATGGCTGGATCTCCTCGCCCCACTATCTTCTCTGAAGT
>JAQIXW010004090.1:0-12116 GCA_034700685.1 Willowsia buskii
ATTTATAATAGACTCCAAGTCAATTAAGGCCGAGTTTTGAATTTGTCTCGCATCAACCTTTATAAAAATAGTCAAGAGAAGTGGCTGTAGTTTAGCAGGAGCAGAATATATACTTGAATAAAAGAAAGGTAGCATGCTGTCATGTTTGCTTCGGAGAAGAGAGAGGATGAAAAAAAAACTGGAAGTTAATTACAAGTATTTGCTGCTACTGCTGTGTGTGTGTGCGCCTGTGACGACAACGACGATGATAACATTATATTATGATGATGATCAATGGCTAAATGATTATGTGAGTTGACACGGTTCCCTTTTTCCCTCTGGGTATAGATGACGATATTATTATTATGGCTTTGTGTTAAGTGTTGCTTAAATGGGCATATGTATCCAGTCTGGTTGTATAGGTGTGCTGCAGAGAGAGAAATACATAAAAATGTCATTCATGCTATTATTATGGAGGAAAGTGCTGGAGAGACGGAAAACGTCAATGGTGGTAGTAATGTAGTAGTAATAATAATGGAATTGGTACATGCCCCTTTCTTCTCATTGCCTTGTATAATCATAATCATAAAAAGAAACTAACTTTTTCCTGAGATATATTTTTTTTTCTCCACTCGCTCTTTGCCCTCCTTGTGTGTAGAGAATGTTGCTGAGGCGAATCAACTGAAAAATGGTTGTATGGATAATACTTTTGGTTATGTGTGAATTATACAAAAGAGGAAAAGATCTGTGAAGAGAAGAGAGCTCCTTTTACAGTGTAGTCAGCAGAATGGGTATCAACAATACCAAAAAGTCACACAGGTCACTAATATTATTGTCACTGACTATTTTGAATGAGAATAACAATGATTATGATAATGATCCGAAAAAAAGTGCAAAGGGGAATCGCTCGATAAGGGCATATAAAGCGTTTCAACAACATTACACATGTCATCATCATCGCCGTTTATGATCTTTCTCGTCGTTTTGTTGTCATTATTACCACCATCACTGACACCATTCATAGGCGAAAAGGAGAGATCCTCCAGAGAAGAGACCGTTTTTTCAGCTTTAGTACTCACTTCAACAATAATAATCACTATATAAAATTCCCTGCTGTTATATAGGGAATAAAAATGTTTAAGCATCATTTTCCCTCTTGGCTTCAGCACCGCTCACGAGACAAAAACAGAAAGTTGCCGACAGACTATTTAAAATTATTGCTTTGCCCCTCCAAACTTGTCATGCCCAAATAATAGTTCGGTTACAAATGGCTGGATTTCTCTAAATTATGGTAAATTAGCAGCTGAGAGGTTTAGCCGTTTTTCTCTCTTGATTATGGTGATGGTGGTGTGTGCCCGTCGCATTGTAAATAGAGGAGTGTAATAATAAATGCTAAATTTTATCTTTATCAAACTTCACCTTTCAGTATTGTTATGTAAGCCAGTTTTCTAAAGCTGAGAACTCCCATTTTTGACAGAGATTCAATTCAATGGAAACTGTGCGAGTGTACGTGCTTGAAAATAAGTTTTGTATGAAAAGAAGCTCGAAAAAAAGGAGAGAGAACAAATCACAACTTTCTTTCAACAAACTACTTGCCTTTCATTCTAATAGTGAAAAAAAAGTTGGGGCATAATATGACATGACAGAAAGCAGGTATTCACACACATCTAAAATGTAACTTATGTCATGTCATCATCATATCTCTTAAAGCTCAAAATAGAGTAGAATGTTGGACAGTTGTTGTTTTCTCAGTTTAAGGTGATGATGGATGGGAGATGATTGCCAGCAATAAAAAATACATGTAGTGAGCAAATGCACAACCAGATAATATGAAGGAGAAGAGAGAAAAAAAGGTTGCAAATTTCAGCGTTTTTTTATGCTCGTAGTTAATTTTAACACACACGAATAAATATGCATAATGGAATCTTATCCTAGTCACATAAATAGATTTAATAGGTTCACCAGTAATGTTCGATTGCTTACACTTTTCTCCCTCCCTTTCCCACTCGTGTAGTCAGAGATAATGGTGTAGAAGAAGAGGAACATGTGTATTCAAAAAGTGAGAATCATGGGCGCTTTTTTTGAGTACACATTAAGTTGTCCACATTTTAAAGGAGTTTAAACGTTAGTTGATTACTTAACAACGTGAAAAATAGTGAGTTTCGACAAGGTAGATTATCTCTTGATGTCGGTGTTGCAATCATGATTACGGTCGTCGACAGTGATGGCATGCATACCTACATGGAATAGAACAAGCCGTGTGGAATGAGTGAGTGGCAGAGTGAACAGCAACAGAATCTGAGTATCTCAGAATGATGATGAGTTAAATATAAACTTTTTTTTAAACTGGCAACTCTAGAGACAAAGATACATAGATAGATGCAGAGGAAAGCTAGCTAACAACTAGAAAATATCAGGTACATTACCTGAATGAAAAATGACTTTTTCACGGTTTTCGGAAGCAAAAATTTACAAATTTATGATTTCCTCTGAAGAGTTTTGAGCACTGACTGAATGACTGTTTGTCTGTGAGTGTTAAATAAAGTTGTTGGAGAGTGAGAGAAGCAAAGTGAACGAACGTCATTATAGCATGCAACAATATATTACCTCTATCATCATTAAAGTTGTAGGTCAGTTGAGAGAAGATTTCTAGAGCATATTATTATTATTGTTCTGATGACTCTATAACGATGATACTCTTAATTTCCAAGACATGGTCCGCGCACTGTCATTTCTAAATCCTCTGAAACGGAGTAAATCCACAGCATGGAGAAAAAAAGCGTTTCAAATAAATCGAGTAATATATTAGTTGTCTGTGTGCCTAATCTGCAGAGACAGACACACACGTCTTGAAAAAAAAATAGAGTTTCACGCTAACATTTTTATTTCCTAAATGCATAATCCGTTCACCCTCCAAATCATCACCGGAGAGAGAAGGGGAAAATGTATAAAATGAGGAGCTGTCAAATCCTCTGGGAATTTATTTAATGTCTTCATCTTCCTCTTGATACTCCAACGATACGTAAGTGGAAGATGGAAGTGAAAAGTTGCAAGTGGGAAGTATCCGCAATCAAAAATAAAATCTTCTATCTTGATCACGTTAACATTATTAACTGGTTGAAATAGCATAATTTTTGCAGTATTAGTAAACATATTTATTTTCGCTTTCATGTGTCTACCAATATATCATTGGAAATTACAGCGTGAAGAAAGATGGTGACTAGGGAACGAAAGGGTTCACAGGAAAAAAATGGTCCGTTTCTTTTTAAAAAGGGAAAAAGATAGCCAATTGCTTCATTGGTTTAAAAAAAGACTAATATTTAGCAAGAGAGATTTACTCGCACATATTTATAAGCTCACCTATCTCTGTCATCAGGAGAGAGCATCATTGGCAGTGGTTCTAAGTGGCGGTGGTGATGACGACTGGATTAACATGTTATAAATGACATCAACTCTTTCATCATCAAATAAACGCTCATTTTCTCAACAGCCAAAAAAAGAGAGTTCAAGCTCTGCCAAAGTTAATTCATGTATTTTTTTCAGAGTCCCTCTTTATATATTTTTCAAATGGACGCATACATATGTCAGCGTTTGTAAGTGTTCTAGCATTTATTGCAACCATCACTGAAGAAAATTGATGTTGTTTGGCATCCACGATTTTTGTATGGACGCGTACACAGAGAAAAAAATATATGAAGTTATAATGGCGTCTGTCTCCGTCAACTTTGAATCGCATTTTTCATAGTCGTTCAAGAGGCAAAATGTAAGCACTTTATTTTATATAGCTTTTTATGAATGATGGACATGGTTGCATGGTATGGTAGTGTGTGCCATCGTCATCCATTCATTTGAAAATATGATAATAATGTTTAATAGGAAAAGACTTTTTTGACAGAATCCAACATATTTCATCAACTTCGCATTTTATGTATATTGCCATTTAACGGGATAAATGTTTTAGAATTTGTAGGGAAGAAAAAAATACGGAGAAAATGCCAAATAAATGGATGTAACATTTACTCACTGAAACATTAATGATGTAAACAAAAAAAACGAGGAAAAAAATGATTTCCACTTGTACAACTTCTTTCATTCCCCGTTTCTTCGACTAAAAGTGTGGTGGTTATGATGTGTAAAAAAAATGAGTTGTGATTTTATTTCATTTTTAGAGACTTTTTTTGAGTGGTTGTTGAAGGTGGTGTGGTATGCCAAGCAAAAGCCTTTGAGCATGTGAGTGCATTCATTTTGTGCAGAAAACTAAAAGGCAATCATTGTCAAATCTAAAGATGATGATGAAGAAATCAGGTATAATAAAACGTGAAACGTAAATCAGAAGAAATGTGTGATGTCTTAGGAAGATTGTCAACTTCAAAATGAATGCTCATCCATTTGTGTAGCGAGTGGAAAACAAGGACGTCATTAGTACAAGAGTATTCAGAGATGTAATGTGTGCGCATTCACATTTATTAACATTTCAACATTCAACAAAAGAAATAATACTAATAAGAAATCTTTCTGTCTCTCTCTCTCCTTCTAATATTTTAAAATTGATGTTAGATAGATGCTCAAGCAATCTTTACAAATTAGAATCACATCTCTCTCCCATCCAATAATATTATTCTGTCTATATGCTCTCCTAAGAGAGAGTGGCGTTTGTAAAGATAAATATTCTGAAGACGGGTGCAAAATACCATGACCGATGCAGAAACATTGCGCATTTTCTTCGTCTCCTTGCAAACTTATGTGAGTGTGTGCTGTTTCTCCTCCTCAGTTAAATTTCATTTCACACGGGCAAAACCATGTCAAACAAATCACAAACGGAAAGCGTTTCCCCTAAAGCCATTAGAATAAAGGAGCTTGCTATCTGTCTCTCTCCTTCTGTGATTTCTTATTAGACCTCCTGTTTCTTTCTTGGTTTGTCTTCCTACGTAACTTTTTTTTACGTACAGACAGACTCTCATCCAATTGACTACTTGATAGGCTTGATATTTTACTGCTGCTGCAGAAAATATGCTGCTGGTGATGATCATCATTACGAGGATCTCACTTCAAGCACGATCCTCTCCTGTAACCATATTAATTTACCAATATTGTACCAACAAGACACACACTCTGTGAAAAAATCTAGTTGAAAGATATATGGTGTGGATGTGTGCCACTAATGTAGTAAATAGAACAAACTTCATAGTTAATTATGTCGTTTTCTCCTTACAGATATTTCTCTCTTGACAACTTAATCCTTCTGACAAGATGAAAAAAATACAAAGTTTGGGTTTCTATGCATAAATATTTTTCTTTGCGAAAATACATAGCAATTTTCTTCTGCGTGTGTGGCATGGCAAGCAAAGCAAACCACTTGTGCAATTTATATATTTACAAATATTATGTATCTCTTCCCTGAGGTAAAGCAAAAATCATGGTTGTTTATAAATTCATATTTTTTCACCGTCTTTAACTTTACATGTTAATGTTGTAAACGTGAAAATCTTTTGAGTACTTGTTATTAGTGGGTAATATGCGACAAGATTGGATTAGCATTTAAAAAAATAAAATGTTGACAAAGCCTATTTTCATCTTTAAAGTCAGTAGTCTACCACAATCAATTCTAAAATAGTTACCCGTCACATATTATTCAATCCTTCTAAATATCCATTAAGATAATCATTTTTATATATTTTTTCTTTACAACTTACACGAGAATGATTTTTTGATTGAGACATTTTCCTGGTGCTCTACCGCATCTCCTACCGCCACCATCCTCAACAACAGCACCTCCTCACATTGTTGTGTATTCTCTTCTCCTCAAACAAAGTCTCATGCTGTTTACCTACCCTGTGCAGCAACTTGAGCAAGTGAAAAGCGTGAAGATAATCATTCTGAATAATAATGAAAAATAATAATAAAAACCAGCGAAAGAACATCATCATCATCCCACCATCATCATTATTGTCTCTATAGATGCTCCTCTCTCACTCACTCAACTTTTATTGTCAGTATTCTCCTTAGTGAAAAAATGAACAGCTTATAATAATAACGACGATAATAATTACAATAATGGCGATATTACATATTTCAACTAAATTGGACAGCCGCTGGATGAAAAAAAAAGACCACGAAGAAGGATGAAGGAGGTGGAGGTAGTATGATACGTGCATAGAAAGAAAGAGATGATGGTAAAATAAAACAATTTTTTTTTACTATTATTACAACAACCAGTACACCTCTCTCTCTACCCGATATAATGTCTTGCTATAAGGGAAACCAGAGAAAAAAGGAATTTTTGTATTTTCGGCAGTATATAAAATGATAATAATAGTAATAACGATAATAAAGTAGGTATACGTGTGTGTAGAGAGAGAGGGAGAGAGAAAAGAGTGCGTCACATATTAACTTACGATCGTCGGTGGTGGCAGCGCCGGTGATGGTAACTTTATCCTACCTGACTAAGAAAGTTAATGAAGAATTGGGAAAATTGAGAGGACTCCTCCGGGAGGAAGGCGAAGGTGGGCTTGGCTATTACTCATTACAATATTCTTTCTTGTTCTTGGCGGACGATGATGATAATTTGTGTGTGTGTAGAATAGATAGTATTGCCACTAGAGAAATAAGAAGGAGAAGAGGGTAGATGATGATGATCCTCTCTAAAATTGATAATAGTAGCAGCTGCAATAATAATCATAATAATAATCAGGATATAATGAAGATGATGATTTTTCATATTATGTTACCATGAAAGTGTATGGCTGTATGTGTAGAAATAAAAAAGAAGCAGTGACTCTTTTTTAAACTTTTTCTCTCTATTTTTTCACCATATATTTATCTGCTGTTTTGCTGAATAATAATTAAATAATTATATTCTTCGTTTATGATTGGGGAGGCTTCTGTCACGAAGAGAGATCTTGATTTTCTTGGGGAATTAATTGACGAAATCTTATAGCCGGACTTGAGTCATTATTTTTTTGAATCATTTTTTCAACTAAAAATTTTCTAGCATTTTGGGTTTGAGAAAACGAAAGTAAAAAAAAAGATCTTTGAAACTCCTCAATAGTTAATGATTCTGATAATTAGAGCATAGTTAAAACTTTTCCTGCATAAAAAAATATAAAGCTTGTTCAGCATTAATCTGCTAGAAAACAGATATTTAATTGCGTAAAGACTGTCAGATTTTCGCTATATAAGATAATGAATGTTTTACCTGCTAATTTATACATTTTGAATGCTCAAAGCGTACACACATTACTTTTCCTCCTAGGACATTAAACCGTTCATCCACTTTTCCATAAAAAATTATTTTCTTGGCGTTTTTTGACGACGTATTAAAACCAGAGAAAAAATGAGACACATGAAAAGTTTCTGTCTACTTGTATAAGTTTTGAATGCCAAGATAATATGTTATTTCTCTAAAAAAAATATATTGTATACACACGTTTTGAAGGAAGGTGCAAGATGACTTAATAATATGGATAATATAGACACTCATATGATATATTATATAATTTGAAAAGAGCATAAAACCGAAGGAGTAGATAGTCATGAACGGAAAGCATAATATAGTTTTTGGCAGCATCATGATTTTCCCATTTTTCTTAGTACATGTTCATAACTGCATTTTATATAGGGCCACCCAAGAAACGGGCCGTTTCGGCCACCCAAACGCATCCGAAAGGACAAAAACACTAAATAGACGCTAATGAGCTTGGCAGACTTGATACAAAACTGAAAAAAGAAACAAGCCTCTCATCTCTCTCTCCCTTCTTGGCTGACTGACTGGTGATGATTACTACGTATAATGTAATATCTGATGTATTATTAATCCTGAATGTCTGTCTTTCACAAAAAAAAACTCTTTCATTCTCTTAGAAGCCAATGGAGAGACAGAACTCGTATAAAAAATGTACATGATGAATGTTCAGGTAATAATACACATTCTTCCATTTACAGTGTAGAGAGAGGTGCTGGTACACATATGAAATGTATGGAGAGAGAATCCTCCTCATAAATAGTGAAAAGAAGGAAGATCACAGACAATAGTGGAAAAATATATATCATAATGATGATCACTTGTTCCCTCATACCTTTTATGTATTACATGTTACATCCAGTGATGTGAATCATATGAAATTCTAAAATGCATAAAAGTATATGCATATTTTAGATGAAAGGTTTCTACACAAATGGAGATCCAGGAAAGGATATTATCATCAGAAGGAATTATTTTCTTATCTACTCTCTACACACCTTTCTCACATTTAGAGTAGGTACGTGTTCTGCTATCCTTTAATGTAAGCTTTGGCTGAAAAAAAAATGTATGAGAAAATCCTGTGTAACATTTTCATATTGCTGGTTTCACTAGAGCGCTCCCTCCTCTTTCATCTGCTTCCCAGTGTAATAATAATATCATCATCATCTCATCTAAGAACAGCAGCAAGTCAACAAAGTGAGCTTTATGTAGAAAGCATATACATAATAATATTTAATCTACACATGTGCTTTTTTCCTCCACAAGCTGAAATACATACCTGTATATATATACGAATAGGAAGAAGAAGTTGTGAAGCCAGCAGTTAAAACAAGTTGGAAGTTTTGAGTGTGCTGAGCAGCGAGTGAATCCCACTTTGGATTCCCTTTTTGTACTGTGTAGATGGTAACTTGGCCAATGTGGTTGTTTGGCTCCGCCTGTCTACCTCGAAGGCGGCCCATCTGCGTCAATTGACCTGTCAAACATGCTAACTTCCCCCCACTCGTTGATTCGTTATTCAACAAAACTAACTCATTTGCTTCTCTTTTTTCCCTATTCTCCTTTTCTCTCTTTCTAACTTTACTAAACACAATCGTTCACTTTACACACACACACAGCCCGTCAGTCAGTTTTCGTTTACGAGAAAAATCATCGGAACAAAGTAATATGCATGTATGCATGCTAACAGGCTGTATGAGGGGAAAAATATATAAGATGATTTTTTTAGGTTGTGTCGCTCCATGGCTTGGCTGTAAGTGTAGAAGGAGCAAAGAGAGCGCTTGAGTGTCGACTGGCTGCAGTGGAGAAGTGTTTGCTACCATTATATGCGCTTGTTGATGAGGAGGTGGTGAGATGGTACAACTTATAAAATTGCTTTGTTCCCTCCACTTTTGTGACAGTCGCTTGCACGCATGCAAAACCTACACTAGTAGCTGGGCTCACATATAAAAATAATTTTTGCAATGATATGGAGAAAAAACAGGTATTCTTAGAATGTAGCAGAATATGAAACATAATATGCTAATAAGTTTTTCTCCAGGAAATCTGGAATCAGAGAAAATATTTTGTGATGAGTGGGTTTTTGCATGAAAATATTTATTTGTGTGTGGGGTTATCCTGTCTTGATTACTTTGTAAAAGGCGTACAGATTCTTGATTCATTTTTTCCCCTTTTGCATTCCTACCCATCCATTAAATGACCACAGGTAGTTTTCTGCATTTTTTATATTCTTTCCTTTTTATTCATCTGAGAATGTGTATCGCAATAAAGAATTATTATGAGCTCGTTGATCTATCATTACATGGATTACATGAGTCAAGCTTCTCTCCTTTGCTGAGAGTAACAATGCCGCAATTACGATGACTGGAGCTGTATCACTTCTTATAAGAAAATGTATACACACTTAATAGTCAACTTTTAATTTTGCCTACCGGCTGGTTTCTTCCTTTTTTTCTGGTGCACACACACACACACATATATAGCCTCTGTAATAATAGTGCTTCTTCACTTTTTCATCCAGCAGCTTAAGCAGTAGAAAGCAGAGAATGAATATTAACTAAGCTTTCCACTCATTTTCATACATGTTTCCTCGCAATCGGGGAAAAATATAATGTGTAACTGCAAGAAAGAGAACTGCGAGAGCAGAGCACACGGCAAAACTAAAGAGTCGTTTCGCCACATAATAATCCCATTGAACTTTATTACAAGAGCTCACAACAAACAACTCGCTTCTTTCGAATTCGCCGTGAGTTTTTATTATATCAACTTGTATGTGTGTGCAACTTCCCCCACTGCCGCTTTTATTGCAACTGCAAGAGCTTCTCAACTCTGTCAATACATCGTTTTCTATTTCCCATATGAAAAGGTAGACTAGAAAATTTTTACGTGTTTCCAATACAATGCCGTGTGTGTTTATTCTCTGAGCAGAGGCCAAGCCAGTCGGTACTTTTTTCCTCGTTTGAAATGCACATATCCAGTACACATAAAAATACACATGTTTACAGTCATTCCATCTCACCATCAACTGAAAAACATGACTACTACAAAAGAAGAAAAAAAATCTAAACATGTTAGCAAAGTATAAAGGGAGCAGAGAAATGCATGAGAGACAAGTCAAGTTTACTTGGACAAGCTGACTGACCAGCAGAAATAAAGTCAAGCGAGGTTTAACTCTTTCCTTAATTCCCTTGTCCGCCCGTGTGCAATGCATAAAAATATCTGATCATATATCCTTTCATTTTTATTATGTTCCTCAATTCTGCGCTATACTTGCAATAATGTAATTTGAGAACATTGTGTGGAAGGAGAAGTGAGGTATTCATGAAAAAACATTGAGAGAAAAAAAGGAGAATTACCTTTATAGCAACTAGCAGTAGTAGATTTTTCTTGCAGAGTATTTCCACATATAATATTCTTTCTACTAGAAAAACATGGGCATACTCTCGTGTGTACGCATATAAATGTACATAAAACTGCATGAACGTGAGCGTTTAATAAATGGTATGTAACTTTTTATACATTTTGCCTTCTCTCTGCACACCACCGAGAGAATAATGGATGTAACTTCACACATAATATAAATGCTGCCTTTTTTTTATACTATGCGCTTTTAAATGTGTTGATTCTCCCTATAAAATTTGTATGTCGGCTTCTTTTGAGAGTATTATATTATTGTACAATGTGTTCCTGCGGTTTAGTTTGTTGTAGTTTCTTCTCTATATCCATTTATGTGAGAGAAGATCGCTCGACTTTACTCCTGCTACTTATTTCGCTACTTGCTCCATGTATACTCTCTCGTGTGTGATAACGACTTTTTATTCCAGCAGAGCTCTTAACAGAAGAGCTGCGAGTTTATATGAAGACGAGGAGTGAATGAGCACTTAAAAAAGTGGTAATAATCCTTGCCATGTTAGAGGGAAATGTTTTCTTTGAAGAGAAGACAAGACACTACTCGCGTTATTTTATAAAGACGGCGAGTCGGCAAGAAGAGAAAGAAAAGAGTGTAATCATTTCTCACATTATTACATTATTGCTCACCACTACTCTACTACCGCACCAACTTTTGTAAAGGGAAGAAGCAGTGAAGAAACGCGAGAAGAAGAGAAGCTCCCTTTAGAATGATAAACCATTGCTGACACCTCACAAAAATAAACGTTGAGGCTGAGAGAATCCTCAGAAAAGGAGCCTCTGATCAGTTTTCCTTGTTGTTACTACTGGGATTAGGAAAAAGGGAGACTTCACTGTATACTTGATCTGTATACATGGTGAATTGGACTGGACTGAATTCCGAAAGATTTTTTGGTCCTGTCGGTTTTTCATGGAGTGTTATATTGCCCATGTTACAAGTAGGAAGACTTGCATGGAAACGGTGCACTGTGTGTGTTGTCAGTAATAAGAAGTAATATTGACAGGATCACACTTATTTTTTGGATTCTTTAAAGAAGATATGATCGTTTCCTAAGTACCTCGTCAACTCGTCAGTTTTCTGAGTCAGCGTAAACATTAGGCTGCATTGCAAGTTGATAGGTGGAGGAGTGAGTGTGTCTGTGGAAAAGGTGTCTCTATAGATAGATATTATACATACCCGAGTTGAATCACATGTAATTTGTCAGTGCAATTGACATTGATAAAGATATACGGTCTGCGTACATTGCCAGCCTCAAGGAAAGTCTGATATATACAATCATTTAGTAGTGGGAAGTCGTCTCATTTCGTCAATAGATCTGATCGAGGAGACTTGTTCACGTGTTTGCAAAACAGTTAAAAAACATTTTCTCTATGAAATTATCACTCAGAGAAACCTTTAGTGTGGGGCGTGCTGCATTTCGAGATTATTTTTTTCAATTGACACTTGTCACAGGGATGAAATGAGGGAGAAATGTAAAAAGGAAATCTCCAG
>JAQIXW010004091.1:0-12113 GCA_034700685.1 Willowsia buskii
AAACGTTTGGATTGGTTACAGCCTACTCGCTTTGCTGGAAACCCAACTCCAGCAGCGCTCTAGCTTGTAAGAATTATGCACGCATTTATATGCGGTTTGTCGTTTGCTTGCAGCAGCGACGAGGCAAAACTGAAACGGAAGATGATGAACGGATGAACAAAGGAAACTCTCCAACGTATCGTGACAAAAATGTGCTCGCGTTGCCCCAAAGACGGTGAGAGAACCTGTGGTCTGTATGAACTACACTAAATTTTTATACCAAAAGAGTAGGTTTTGTAGTTTGTAGAGTACCGTAAACCGTGCACTTCAGTGCACTTTTATCTCTTGTTCGTTTGCTTTACCAGGATTTCTGTACTGATTTGTTTACTTTTTACTGCAGAACAACGGAGCGAATACCCATATTATATCGGTTATTGTGTCGTTTACCAATGCATGGAGAGGTGAAATGGAAGAAGGCTAACTAACTATGGTAGTAAATTAGGTGTAAGTTCATACTGGTTTAGCATTCAGTTTAGTACGCTAAGAAGGATCCATAATATTGAAGCTAAACAGAAGAGAGGAGGAGAAAGGGACTGCGTTCCTTGGTTTTAGGAGATTTTAAAGACACTTTTTTAAAGACTGTAGGTTTTTGAAAACTAAGATCATCTTTAGCACTTCCAATTTCGTATGATCCTCTCTGGTTAAATGATCATCACCACTGTGTCAGTTGTGTCAATTGAATGAACATGGAGATCACGTTTTAATTAAAGTTGTGATAATCCCACTAGACACACTTTATTCATTATTAGTGGATTTTGGTAAGTTGTAGTTGTGAATTGTAGTTTGAATTTGATTATGGTACATAAACATAACGAAGAAAATGAAAATGTTAAGTATAACTTTACTTTCCGATTGTCTGTTCCATGTCAATGTAATAACGTCAAACATTTATTTACTATTATTTTCATCTTGACCTAACATTTTTAGGTGGTTGGTAGTAATTTTCTGTCTGACAGCGGACCTGATGAGTTACTGATCGTTCTCTTTGGTCGTTTGGTGCGGTCTTTGGTTAAATTATCAATGTTAGTGATCGAATACTAAAAATGGCTACAACAGAAGAAGGAATGGAAGGAATTCAGCAGGAAGGAGAAGGGACTGGTGCTGCGGTTGTTGTCCCAATTTCAAATTTCTTGACTGACGATGACATATTAAAGATACCTGAAGAAGTGAGGGTCAAAATTAATGAATGGAATACTGAAGTTGGAAATTCGTTCAGCAAGTCTCTGTCAGAGAAAGGTAATACATAAATACAACATAATGAAAAGGATCATAATATTGCCATATTTGCTATCACATTTAAATACTAATGTTCATCGATCTTTCTTACATCGATCATCTCATTCCTTTAAACATCTCACTGTTAATTTTATGCTCATTTATGGTTATGTTTTGAACTAGACGCTGAGAACTCACGACTACTGTCCCAAATCAGCGTAATTCAGAATGAAGTTGCACAGACGGCAAAAAATCTGGAAGAAACAGGGGAACGGTATCGATCTGCAGTTACAAAACTTGCAGAAGTTGAAGAAGCCAGCATCAGGTAAGGAGAATTACTTTATTTTGTCTGTGCAGTCATGTATTTTACATTTTTAAACGTTTCTATATGCAAATCTTATACTTAATTTCAGCCATAAAAGAGAAGCCGGGGAAGCTCAACTCAAAGCAGACATGGCCAGTCGTGAAAAAGATGAAATGGTCATTTTAATAAGCAAAAGGAACGATGAAATCGAAGGACTTTCTGAAAGTGTGAAGAGCCTATCTCAGCAATTACAACATGCAACATTGGCCAAAATCGATGCTCTTGTAAAGATTGACGAACTGACTGGAAAGGAAATGGAGTTGGAATATAAGTAATAATTTAAACTTATTTTATGTCCCCTCATAATAGAAGGAAACAGCAAAAGTTCTTATTTTCATTTGGTTGCGTTATTGCTTGGTTTCAGGGAGAAGCAGTTGGAGAGAGAAAAGGAATGGACTTTGAAGCAAGTCCAGCTACTTACGGAGGAGCTGGATAAGAAAAATGCTGAAATAATAAGTTCCCAGCGAGAATTTAGTCTTAAGTTTCTACAACTGCAAACAGACCTCTCCGAGAAGACTGAGCAGGTTAGATTTGTTGTTTCAATACATGTTTACCTATTTGGATTTTTGAAGAATATACATTCTTTTCCTTTTTTGTATGCACGTGTCCGCATGACATGATGATTTGTTGATGAAATAATCAAGGACATAAAAAAAATTAATTGTTGCAGATCCGGATCGCTGAACTGTCCCTATTGAATGCTCAAAAGGCTAACGAAGCACAGGAAAAGCACATCGATCACTTGATCAGTAAATTGAAAGATTCAGAAGACATTGAAACAAAAATGCAAGAAAATTTTAGGCAAGAACTTTCGGCTCAAAGAAAAATTGCGGATCTGTACAAAGGTAAACCTTTAAGTCTACTAAACCAAACCCACATTATGAATGTGAATATCTGTTGATAATCGCGTGTCAATCACTCAATTTATTTCATGCATTTAGAATCCAGCGAGGAAGCTTGTAAAAAGGTAGAAGAGTTGGAAGATGCGGTATCCAGTTTGCAGGAGTTGCTTAAAAATGCAACTGCAAAATATGGCGAGCTCGAGACAAAATTCATCAACACTTGCAAAAATTACCAAGATGAGGTTGCGAAACGAGATGAAGAAATCACGACCATCAGGAAAGAGCTAGAGAGTGCAAACAAGTTGATCGAGAATTTCCAGAGCAAAGGACTCACAGATGAGATGATACAAAGTTTAAGCCCTGCAGCAGCTGCTGCTACGAATATGTTGAAAAACTCAAAATCTATCACTCAAATCTACTCTGAGTATCATGATTTGTGTAACGAGGTGATCATCAGAAAGCAAGAAACTGTCAAGTTGAATCAAATGGTGAAGGAACTGGTTCAGGTCAGTTTACAGTTGGGAATAAATTGAATTTGGAGCTTGTGTTATATTATTCGTATTCCATATTACATACTTTTCTCATCGTTAAAATTTCTAGGATCTACGGACTCAGGGTCCTGAACTTGAAAGGGAGAAAATGGTGAACCAGAAGAACTTGGAGAAGTTGGAAGTTTTACAGAACCAGTTGGATTTGGCTCTAACAGAGAGTGAGAAAGCGAAAACAGAAACTGCGCATGTGAAAAAGAGTCTTAATGTGATGGAAAGAGAAAACAACAGGCTTAAAGCACAGCTTAACGATTTGGCAATGCAGGTAAGAATGGAATTGATAGTTCAACTCTATGCATGCGGTTTTCAATATGATGAGTACCTTAACAAGGTTTTACATGTTTTACTGTAGGTCCGATCACTCCTAAAGGAAACTGAAGTACAGCGTGGAAATTACAGTGCAGTAGCATCTAGGTCTACAGTTACAAGTGGTGTTGCTGAAGTACCTGATATAGAATCGTCTGCACAGGTATGCGTAGTCGGATGACTTTTTTGAATAATTATGGTTGAATGTGTCGTTATGCAAAGTTTTATAATTTTGATGTGTCTGTTTGTTTTTGCATAGCAAGTGGTTTCAGATAGATTAGTGACATTCCGAAATATTGAAGAGCTCCAAATGCAGAATCAACGATTGCTGGCAGTTGTTCGAGAGTTGACTGAAAGTCAAGAAAAGGCGACTCGAGAAGCACATGAAGCTCAGTTACAATCGATCAAGGTAGAGCACCATTCTAAATTTTAAATTATCCGTTTGGCCATTGGGTTCAAGGCTGAACAAAGTTTGATCAAGTTTATGTTCTGTTGTTCAGGACTCATTCCAAGAAGCCATGCGTGAACTTGAGGTTCTTCGACAGAAACGAATGACTCAAGAAAAGTTACTTGAGAGTGTCATTCAACAACGGGATGCCCTCTCTGAGCTACTAAAACAACAGAAATCTCCTGTAAAAGCTGCCGATACTGGTGCTGCAAAACAGGTTAATATTTCTGACCTTTGCTCGTCTCCTGCTAGAAGACAAATTAAAATATTATAATTTGCTTCGTCATGTAGAACTTTCTTGCAAGTGATAACGATCCTTTCCTTTCAGCTCGCGGAAATCCAAAGACAGTATGAAAGCTTACAAGCTGCTCATAAATCCTTACAAGAGGAGTATGAGACTTACAAGAAAGAACGGGCAGAACACGAGAAACTATCAGTAGAGCAAACCGAAAAACTAAGGGACGATGTAATGAAGATGCGTACTGAAAATGCCAAGCTAGCCTCTCAGGTGGAATATAATAATGAGCGGACCAAGATTTACAACGCCAATTTGGATACCTATAGGAAAAATATCAATGTGTTGGAAGAACGAAATAAGAAATACGCTGCCACCACAATGAAGCTCGAACATAATTTGGCACTTATGAAGGTATGCAGATTTCAGTTATTTCTTTAACTGTTACTACAAAACTCTCTTTCAAACCCTTGAGCTTAACTTAATATATCCTCTGACTGTATTCGATAAATTATTTCAGTCTGAAGTGGCAGCGGCTGAGCAAAAGCTTGCTCGTACTGAAGTCGCTTTGAATAGCATGACGCAGGAAAGGAACGCTTTCCGGGATACCAATGGTCGACTACAGGCTGAAAGGGATGTTCTAAAACGTGATCAAGATACTCAGCAAATGCTGCGAGTTAATCTTCAAGAAATTAAGAATGGGCTACAAAATTCCAACGCCGCATTACAAACGAAACTAGAAAATGAAGTTGAAAGTTTGAAGAAAGAAAATGCTGTTCTAAGGAGAAAGGTAAATTGCAATAAAATTAGCACAGTTGTATTAAGGCGAAAAGATTTAACGTGTGACAGCATATTTCATCTTCTTTTTTTGTCATATTTAAGGTCTCAAATGAAACTGAACGATTCAAAGAAGCAGTTTATTCTTGGGAGGCGGCCAACAAGGAGCTAATTGAAAAACTAAGAACCGACCAGGACTCTATTCAAGCAACTAAAGAAGAACTGGAAAATTCCAAGGCCACCGTAGCTCGCCTTTCTGCCGAAATCGATGATCTCCAATCTCAAGTCAAAATCTTGTCAAATACAACTCTTGACACTGTAAATGCGTCTGAAGACCAACCTGTAACGATTCCTGCTCTTGAAAGACAAATCAAGGAACTTCAAACTCAACTTCGAGATGCCAAAATCGAAAACGAAACATTGGGTCAGCATCTTGCACTTTCACGTCAAAGCGCTGAAGAATACAGAACGCTGTGTGGTTCTATTGAAGGACAAATCGCCGTGGTGTCTGACACTTCGAAGCAGTTGACTGAGGAGCTACAACAAAGACTGGAAGGTAAAGACGAAGTTATTAGAGACATTCAAGCAAGACTTAGTAATGCTGAAAGGGAAAGTGCTGTGTTGAAAGATGAGAAGGATGCTTTATCTCGTGACTTGGAAAACAAGTCAGTGTCTCTTGGAGAGGAAATCAATCGTATGAGACGAGACTTACAAGCTGCTAATGCCAAACTTCAGTCTTCATACGAAGAAAATGTACGCATCAAATTGGATCTCGAGAAGCAAAATCTTGTCTACAAAGATATACAAGAGAAGTACGAAAAGGAGCTTGCATCACACGGCAACGATGTGGACATCATGAATCAAATGAAGAAGGACCTTGAAACAACTCGACAAAGAGTTACAGAAGAAGAGCAGCTCCGCAGAAACACTCAGGATCAGTTGAATCAAGCAGTTACGGATTGGATGAGCAAGGAAACCTCACTGAGAACTGATTTGAGCAGGCTTCAGGAAAGCAAAGACGAGTTGGAAACTCTGAATGGATCTTTACAGGACCAAATCATGAACTTGACAACAAGAATGGAATCAGCATCTTCCGTTGGCGCAGAAGAGGGTGGTGCGGGCAGTAGCGATTCCGAAAGTCAAAAGACCTCAGAACAATGGCTTCAACTAATTAGATATCTTCGTCGCGAGAAGGAAATTGCCAAAACAAAGACTGAAATGGCTGAATCGACATGTTCACGTTACGAAAGTCAGATTAAGCACCTGGAGAAGCAAATCGAAGATCTTAAAAAGGAAATGAGCCAACTTCAGGATAGTTCTCATGTGTCCATTATTACCTCAGCCAAGCAAGCAGATCTGCTGAGGAAAGTTGAAACGCTTAGTGCACTTACTGACAGTAACATGATGCTGCGCGAGGAGAAAGAAGCTGCCATGAAGGAGTTACAAGAGTTGAGGGAACGATTGTCTGTGATAGAAGTTGAAGTGGGACCGCTACGTGAAAAGTCGTCTGAATTGGAATCAAGGTGCGAGTCTCTTTTGAATGAAAACACAGCCTTGAAACAAGACGTTGGTAGATGGAGAACACGAGCTGCGGCATTGCTAGAGAAGAGCAACAAAGTTAGTATGGAAGAATTGAAACGACTCCAAACTGAAAACGACAATATGCTAAAGCAGGTACAGTCCCTTCAAGAAACCAACAAGAAGCAGCAAACGGAGATTGCACGACAATCTCAGCAGTTGAAGATGATGCAGCAACAAACTGGCACGTTACAAACTAGCAACCAGACACTTCAAAACGAGAGGAAAACATTGCTGGAGGAGCAGAAGAAACTTGCAGATGAGAGAATGAAGCTCCAAGGGGAGCTTCAAAGTCTCCGTTTGGAAATTTCAAACTTGAGAAATGTACAAGTCGAAAAGGATGACACTGTGGAGAGGGTGAACCGGGAATTGGACAATGTAAACAAAATGCTGGAAGAGCAAAAGAATACTGTAAAGGCAGTAAAAAGTATTGCTAGAAAGTACAAGAAGCAGTATGAAGATTTACAAAAGGAACATGAGACTGGGGAAGGTGCTGCTGGAGAAAAGACTCCTGGTCAAGATTCATCCATCGAAGGAGCTGTCGGACTGGATGCATCAAATGCTCTAGTGGAGTCTCAAAAGGAAGAAATTTCCCGCTTCGAAGCACAAGTGAAGCAACTTCAAGAAGAAATGGAAGCTTTGAAGAGAGATGCAGAAGCGTTTAAAACTGAACGAAGTCAGGCAGAGGAGCGTCTCAAAAATCATTTGAAAACTTTACGAGAGAAGTTGAATACTACTACAACTCAAAAGACTGAAATTGAGACCCAGTTGGCGGAATGCAGGGCCAAGCTCACTACGCTTGAAGTAAGCGCCGAAGAGAGCTCCAGTCGGTTAGCCGGTAAGTTAAGTTACACTTAATGACATGCTAGTATGCTAGGTCAAGTTATTCATAATTTTAGTTTATCATCATTGTTCTGGGTTTAAAAAAAATTGTAGCCCTGAAATCTCAATATGAAGGACGACTTGGTAGATTAGAGAAAGAAAATAAGGATTTGAAAACGACGACATCAGGAAGCTCATCCGAAATAAACGTTGCCCTTCAACAGCAAAATGAGGATCAAAAGAAAGAGTTGGAAATGTTAAAGTCTCGTCTTGCCATAATCGAAAATCGGTACAAGTTACAAAGTCAGACAACAAAGGTTGCAAGCCCTGATAAAGTGTTGCCGGTTGAAAAGGCCAAGGCCAATATTCGACCTATTCCTGGACCTGCTCCAAAGCAAATGGCTGTGGCTAGACCACCCCTCACAGCAAGTATCAGGCCAATATCCATGACAAGGAAGGCAACTGTATCCGTTAGTGCGATGCCAACTCAAAATCAACAGGCTTCTTCCAGCAATGTGCAATCAGCAGTTAGTGCAGCTGTAGTTGCTCCAGTCAGTCAAGCTCAAGTGAGCACTTCAACACCAGACCAGTCATCGGCTTCAGCACCGGAATCTAGCCCACAGCAGCAGTTGCACCAGTTGACTGTGAATCCTAGTAGCAATGTACCAATCTCTAGCGCTGGTAGACAAGCGGCTGCAGTACAACCAACCGTAACGGTGGCTCCAGTTGCAGTTGGAAGTGCTGGGACTGTAGGGGGGAATGCTGGACCCGGTACTGGCGGCTCTAATCCGCAACAAAGCGCCAGTATTGCAGGAGGAATTAGTAGTGGGCTACCTCAGTCTCAGCAAGGTTCTAGCAGTAGCACTAGCAGCAGCACAGGTGTGCCTCCAGTTGTGGGTAGTAACAACGACACTCAAGCGGTTCATCAAGATCCTTCTTCGAGTGCAGCTCAAATGTTGGAAGAATCGGAAATGGGAGATTCGTCAGAGCAGGTGTCCTCATCAGAAGGATCTACTCATCAAAATATTTTAACTGTTGCCCCTCTGCGATCAAAGCAACACGAAGCACATGAGTCAAGTAGCAGCAGCAGCAGCAATCTCCAGCATCAGCAACCTCAACCAGGAACTTCCAAGAGGCAGGGAGGAAGCAGTACTGAGGAGCCAAGTCCATCAAGTTCAAGCTTGAGACCAACACAGTCCAGTAGTAAAAGACTCCGAGGAAGTGAAGTAAGTAGCTTTTATGATCGGATTTTTCGTTGATGATTTCACTTTGAGGTCTGACTTTACAAGTTTTGCTGTATATTTTATTTTGTTTAGGATCCTCATCATAGTCATCACGATGAAGAAGAGGATTTGTTGAATGAACCAGAAACAAAGAGAACAAGAGTGATGGGCTCAATTGACCGAGAAGCCGAGGCACTTGGTCAGCAAGAAAGTAGTAACGATCAAATGTTGGAAGAAGAGGAGGAGGAAGAAGAAGATGAACATGAGGCAGACCAGGGGGCATCAGCTACTGATGATCCACAAGTGCAGCGGTCAGATACGACAACGAAGGAATCTGGTGGACGTCCGGTACGTAGAGGAAATGATGACCACGATGACTCTGATTCTGACGTGGTAGTGATAGAGTCAGATGATGAAGACCAAGTCAAAGCAACAACTAGTCGAGGGGTAAGAAGCTTAACTTGCAGTTATTATAGTAATATAGAGGCTACATTCTATAACTTTTGTAATATGCTATATTTTGTTTTGTAGAGCAAGCCCATGTCTGTTGAGGAAGAGGAAGTAGAGGACATTGAAGAAGAGGAAGAAGTTGTAGAGGATGAGGAAGCTGACGATGAAGAAGATATTATGGAAGAGGAAGACGTAAGTTTTATAAATAATGATGAAGGTATGTGAAAGATAATCAGATTCTAATGCTTGTGCCATTTGAATGAACTAGGATGTTGATGATGACGACGATGACCAGGGTGATGACGATGAAGGTCCTGACGGTAAAAAGATGGATGTAGACTATGAAGATGTAGAAGGGCAAGAAGGGAGAGAAGCAGAGAGCTTGGAGCACGATGATGACGACATTCATGAAGTTCGTGATAGTCATGATGATAGTCAAGATATTCTCGATTCAAATGATTCAAACTTAAATCCAGTGGGTGAGTAGTTGCGTCATAAAGAATATGTATGTTGCGTTGTACATGTTTCAACGATTAACGTTAAGCACCAGATTCCTGCTTTGTTTATCCAGATTTCAGTGCCCAGGATCAAGGAAGCCAGCAACATGAACTTCGCGAAGCCGAACAGAGTATTGATGATGAAGGCGATGAAGTGAGAGGTATTGGATCATGTTCTCATTTAATATTATGTATTGTCAAATGAAATAACGAAAGTACAAATGAATCTTAAATAAACTGATTTGGAAATTGTAGAAATGGTTCCAGAGCCAACCATAGCAGTCCCAGTTCCAGCAGGTACGGGAAGCCCTATTCGTCCACCTAGAGATTTGAACATTGGGAACAGGCCCCAAAACTTGGGTTCACCGCTGCGCGGAACCCAGCCAGGAAGGAGTGGAGTACCTCCTTTGCGTCAACAACAATTGCTTACACCGTCCTATTCCTCTGGACAGGTACATGATTGTTAAAACCCTCTGTAAAGTAAAACTAAAACGCTTAAAGGTGAAGCAGAAATAAAACTTATCATCTATCCTTCAACTGTATTTCGAATTTTTTCATGCATTAAATAGTACGGCGATGACGCTGACGATAGCATTGTTCCGGGAACTCCTACGCTCTATGTAGCTCGTCGTAGTGATGGTTTTGCTGAAGCAGTTAGTTCACCTCAGATTCAAGGTAGATTTACGTTCAGTGGAGTATCAGTTTCTGCTGTCGAAGCGCCTATTGGAAGTGGACCACACGGAGGAACAAGTGCCTCCAGTTCTGGTAATTCAGGTCGGCATATGTGATACATTGAGCTCGCATATTCAGTTGCATTTTAAACTAATCGGTCCTTCATTTATCTTTGATATGCATTAACTAATTTTTTAATAATGTTTTTATGTAGGTTTGGATGACACGCGTGTGGTCGATTTTTTAGGCTATGATGACGGGGGTGACGGTACGACGGGAAGAAGTGTACCAAGCACACCTCTTCAAGTTTCGCCTCCAGGTATTGTATAAATCAAAAGCAACAACGTGATGTATGCACTTCGTAATAAGCAGCATTCTCAAGTCAATTTCCATATTATTTCAGTTGAAGGAGTGGAGTTATCAGCAGAAATGCAAGCTGATGAAGACACAGCTCAAGAAGAAGGTATTTCTGCTGCAGTTGTGATTGACGTTCAACCTACCAGCAGTTCGATTGCATCTGTATCTGGCAGTGACGTACCTACTATCACTGTCACATCTGCAATGGAGTCATCATCAGGAATGGGGTTTCACTCACCCATGGAAGGTACACCTAAAAGTAGTTTGGAAGCCGCAAGACTCGCTGCAATGAGTTCCCAACCTAGAACCAGTACCCACTGTGAGATGTCTAACGTTACTTCAAGCGACGAGGATAAAGTTCCAGTCGCAGGAACATCTTCGCACGGTATAACTATACAACACCCTTCCACATCCACTTCATCCCGTGCTGCAAGTCCTACACCCTCTTCAAACAGTTCCAACCCACAGCTAGAGCAAAAGGATTCAGGTCCTCAGCCTCAACAACAGCAGCAGCAACAACAGGGAGGAAGAACACGTCCTACTCCCATTGTCTGGGATCAACCATCTAGCTCATCTTCTTCGAATCCAACATCAAGGCCTGCCAGAGGAGGCTTGATGGGAAGCCGAGGGGCAATGACAGTGCGACACATGATTCAACCTGATCAAGGACACTTAATGGCACCCATGATAAGAGGATTCAGACCAATGATGATGATGACGACAAGGGGTCAGAATCAAAGTGCTCGAAGATCTCGTCCCCATCATAGAGGTGGGCCTGCTGGTCCTGGTACAGGAACAGGCGGACCTGGACCAGGAAGTAACATAGGAGGACGAATGCCTTTTCAAAAACCATATTAATTGTTTAATGTTTATATTTTTGATTTGTAATTTTATTTAGCTTTTAGTTTATTATTTGTTTCACTGATTATCAAGGCAAACTAGTGGAATGTTAAGGTTAACTACTAGAACGGTTTTTGTCTGACTGAAGCGTGTATGAAAGCCGATAAACAAACTATTACTTGTATTTAACACTGTTTCAGTGTCTTAACAAGATAAGTGGTAGAAATGCTAATGCTACATTGTAATTATTCAGATTGTACTTATCTGAGTGGAGGGTGTAGATAAGTTTTCAATTAAATGTTTCTTCAGTTCATTGAGTTTTCAATAAATCAAATCGACAGTGTACCTTTAACAATTTTGATGATTTAATTGTATTATTTTTTGCAATTTTCAAAGCAGCGCCGACAAATATGGGATGGCATAACGCATAATATATTTTCTTTCTGTCAAAATCTGGTTTATTTGACACTTCTCCAAGTGTATATTATAGATTGTTTATTGTCGAGTAAATTAATTAACTATTGTTGTGTATAATATTTGTGTGACTTATGAAAAATTGCTTGTTAACAAAATATCTTACTATTTTAAACGATGGCACCTTTTTATGATTCTTTGTCTATCTTGTACTTAAAACCTACGTACTATATTAGCACACAACACAAACTTACATACCTACATATACCGTGTGTTTATAGCTGAACAACTAATTCTAATTTGCGAGTATTCAGGTTCCAACAACTATTGCATTGCAGGGCTGGAGTTGATCTAACAATACTTTTAGCCTTTTGGGATTACATAATAATGTACCTAAAATAAAATTCCTTCTCACTCAAACACAATGTTTACCTAACGCCTTGGGCTAAAGTATAAAACTAACAACAGAGGTCCAATCACTCTAGC
>JAQIXW010004092.1:0-12110 GCA_034700685.1 Willowsia buskii
TACCTGGCCGCCCCGGCCTAGGTCATTAGTGTATTATTGTGTTCTTCTTGTGTAATCTCTGTGTATTGTTGTGCGTGCAAAAGTGTGTATAATAAAAGTATATTCACAGTAAACATCACAGTTCCTTTGTCTGGTTTACTTATCATTTATCGCAGCTCAACCAGTACATAATAAATTACTGCTAATTTCTGCATTTCATTTTCCATGTTTTTTTTAAAACCATCGTTTTGTCTATACAATAATGTATAGAAAATTTTGCGATCCTTCTAAATTAAGAAATAACTCAAATAAATATTTCAAGCCACCTAGAATTGGGGCTTAGTTAATAAAAACCAATTTTATTAACCAACTAACATACTTACGTCAATTTACATTTATATTTATTTATTTACACTTATATATGTTTATAGCCTATACAACCCATACTCTACTGAATTGTGATAGCGGCAGCAGAAATTAGGTTTTTCTTCTTCTTTTCTTCCACTTGAAATGGAATTTCGAGAATCAATTTCAAATATAAGTTGTGTACTCTTTCAGGAACTCGTGACATTCTGTTTGACAGAAAACATTGCATTTGTGATTATTTCTAGACGTAGAGAAAATATTTCAACAAGTTGCATGCGTTTATACCACTTTTTGAGCCATTTGAAATGTGTCAAACTTCCCTGATACAATTTTACTATCCCATTCCATTCTAACAACGCAAACATGAATGAAAAGATGGTTCCTGCAGCATATGCAATGAATATAACAATAGTGTTAGCATCTAGAGACAGCGTGAAATTTGCAAACTCGTCTTTAGTTGGACTAATCACGCCAGGAAAATCTTTTTTTGTACGTTTTAATCTCTTCAATTTTTCTTCATGAGCTGAACGATTTATATGCTTAAAAATTCCAGACGACCATATAGCCTTGTATCGATTCAAAATCCATTCATCTCCCCAACGTGAAAATACCCAGCCTACATTATGTGTAAGTAGCATTTCGCGACTTTTAGCAATAATCCTAGTTTCATTAAAATTTACAAATTCTCTAAACTCAGGTTCTTTCTCAGTTATGTCGTCCGACCATCTTAAGAAAGCTACTTTGTTGCAAATTTTTGTTGACACAAACTTGCTGTCTTTAGAGGATATATAATTATATAGTTTCGAAGAACGTTTTCTCCACGGAAACATCATATAATCAACTTTGGAATACTCTGAGTGGTTTTCCGCTATCTGCCGCAGTAATTTATCTTCGTTGGATCCACGTATGACCGACGGGTACACCCTTGAATCCAGCAAATATCCAAACTGTGAGTTTTGAATAAATCTTAAGAGTTGTGGCGTGTACAATCTTTTGTCCAGACTTTTAAAAAGTGAACCGTAAATATTCGTCAGAGGTTGTTGAAGTATAAATGTGTAATTCCTGCTTAAAATATCCTCAAATTTATTAAAATACACAATATTCTTGGGTGCAGTCAATGAACTTATGTTGTCTCCAAGATAAAAATACCCAATGATAAAAATGCAACATGTCCAAATTTGCGCAGGTAATCGAAATCGGCAAACTTTTCCCTCAGTTCCCTGGAATAAGAATATTCGAATAACTGCTAACGTCGAATTAGCATATTTGTATATTTTCGACATATTTGAAAAGCTTTCATTCCTTTGATCTGTGTTGTACACAACAGTCATAAGCACAAATAGGCCACTTATAAGCAGCCAGGTTGGAAGGTCAAAAGCCGAAATGTAGCCCAAGAACGATACCCCATTTTCCCTATAACCACCGTCGCAAGTGATAAACTCAATTGAAATAGAATCTGTGATTAAAGTAGGTGACCATTCATGACCCATGTATATTTTAGGCAGAAACTTGAGCCAGTAAGATTCATCCGAGTATATAGTAGCATTAGCGGGTGCTGCTGTTTCAAACAAGAGTTTAGACGTTGAGTGATCAAATTTTGTAAAGAAATATTTTGAATCAGTGATTGATTCAAATTTGCCCAGTATTCTGTTATAGCTAAGAAGTGCAATTGGCACTTGAACAATTTTCTGTATATCAGTGTAACCAAATTTCAGGAGATACCGAACATCTGAAATGTTTCTTCTAATCCATACACCCACTGTCTGAGTGTCTTCTAAGCAAAACTGGCAAAATATATGCGTCGATGACTTGTTTCTGTCCGTGGAAATGAAGAAAATAATTTTGTGCACGTACATTTGAACAGAAGAGAATACAGTTTCGATATTGTATTGAAATAGGTCTTGAAAATCAAGTAAAGATTTTGTTGCAATTTTGCTATCTGTCTCTCTAGCGGTTACAATACCAATGTAAAGATCGTATGGACGAGTGTATCCATCACACATCAATTTTGGGCTGTCCTCCATCAGTAATTCATAAAATTTAACATCCGCGAAATACTGATTTAAAAGATATTTAACGAAGAATACATCGAATGCTTCCAAGTAATTTATGTACTCATCTGTCGGATATTTGGACTGAAGAATGTGAATATGGATTACACGATTAAAGCCGGATGCTGGAATGACAGTTTTGTTCAGAATATTAGGATTGTTTGCAACACCAATAGGTACATAGTAAGGGTTGGCGTTAACGATTCTGTGTATTCGTCCAAAAGATGATAAGCCACCCTTTTTGTTAGCTGTTGGTGTAGAAATTGCCAGAGTAATGAGTGTAAATTGAAAAACTAAATCACAATGATGCGGGTTTACAAAGTGTACCAATATTGGTGCCGAATCGGGATCCACCAAACTTTGGATTATGTTAGAGATCTGAGTCAGATGCTGAACATTATATTCTAGGGAATTACAGCGGGAAACAAGAAGATCAGACATGATTGCAGACATAAGCACTCTTAATGCATACTAACAAGTGGTAACCGTAAAATATTTTGTACAAAGCTGATTGATACCAACATTAAAACTATTTTTTGTAGCATGTCTACGAGCAGGAAGCAAATAAATTTAATTTGTGTACTTTGGTATTAGTGAATTACAGGAAATATGTTTATATATGGTAGATTACAGGTAGGATTCAGGTAGTTTTATAACAAATTGTTTACTTCAGAGAGTGGAAAAACAAGATGGGAAGAAAGGGGAAATTGAACTTGTTGACAGAAGATGTGGCATTAGGTAGTAGATTCGATTTGTAATTTGATGTACTGAGAGGTTATTTTTAGTTAACATATCATTTCCTATTTCTAGTTCCGCCAAGTTACATGTCAATGTCTCAAATTAAAAAACATAAGCCAGGAAGATTTATAGAAGATAAAAAGTGTTTAAGGAAATTTAAGCATCAAAATTTAAATATTTGTGTGTACATGTAATTGCTTTACAACAATCGCTTACTATTTTAATTTTTCGAAAGTAATCATTTATAACCATGGAACCAACACCCATCCAAAACTCAGGTTACGGATATTTAGACCTTGTTGCGTTTTTCGTAAAAGTAAATCCAACTTTGGCCCTCAACATATTGCGTGGTTTTTCAAAGCTAATGTATTTCTATTTTAGTCGAATCTCCGCTTTTCATTCAAACGTCAAGGAAATTGCAATCTTGATCTTCAAGTTGGTTGAAACGCATTTCAAATTTTTTAAGCGCCAAACGAAATCACAGTACGCGATTTCCACTTATAATAAACAACTGTTTTAATATCTCTTCGTCAGTCAAGTAGTCATAATCTTCAAGCCTTACTTTTAACTCACATTTACTGCTATTATAACGTCATTTGTTTCACAAATTTAAAATATTCATTTGCGTAAAACTAACTATAAGTTTTACTAAATAATTGCGAGCTAACATTGACTTTACTGCCACTGCAGAATTATCACCCTATTTATATAATATGTAGTCAGCCCCATGCTCATAATTTCTCCAAAAATTAAAATCATACAAATTAGACAGAGTCCCAAATACAAATAGAAGATGACAACAATGTTGTCACTTGTGTCAATGCTTTTAACCCTTTCCTTCTCCTTCACTCTCTGCACCTTGATGTAGTCGTCATGAGACTGGAACCATTTCCTCAACTTAATGACCTGCTGCCCAAACCCAGTTTCATCCAACAACCGAAGATACCTCTGTGCCTGGTAACCCAGCCCAGGATAAAATGAAATCTTGATTCCTCTGTTAAACGGAAAGCTATTGTCTTTATTTCTCGTTACATATTTCCAATCATGCTTCCTGGATTTCTCTGATTTCGATGACAGTCTTAACATCAGTTTCCAAAATGCCACGTCAATATCAAAGCTAGCTGCTGCAAACGCCCTCATCGCAGTACAGTTTTCAATTTGCTTAAGAAAATATCCAAATCCTGTCATTTTGTGAGCTTCTTCAAAATCTTTTGGGAAATGCATTAAATCCAAAATATGCTGATGTTTTGCTGTCACCTTATCTGCGTCGCTTTGCCAAATGTGGAAAAGTATATCAGGAAAATAAATCGTTTCCTCAATTCTCTTTTGATAGTTTTTGGGAAGTCGAATTTTTCTCAGAGATTCGGCCAAGCTGTCTCCATCCTCGAACTTCCTTGTGTGGAAAAGCTCCATTTGATTTGAAGAATATATAGTGAGATTAGCCATAGAGAGCTTATCAAATGTATCGATAAGCTTTGGCTTAACTGGAGCCACAAGTCGACTTATGTTATCGCCTCGATATCCATTGCTCAGGATAATCGCCAGAAGTAGCCACAAGGGAACATAACATTTTAAAGCGGGAATACTCTCAGATCCTCCACAAAAATTTGCGATTTGAGTGGCTTGCTCCATGAGAACCCGAAACGGAAATATAACCATGTCCAAAAAGGTGACGGTTTTGGAAATCAAAGAATTATACTTTGAAGTGGCGTATGTTATCAGTGATAAGGTGATACAAGATAAGAACAAAGTTATCCATCCCCAGTGGTCATAGGGGGATACCAGCTCAAAAATTGAGAGTCCACCTTGCGTAGAAATTGAGCATGTGATAAATCCTTGTGAATGGACATTATTTATGACAAATATTCCCGACTCATGAAACAGTAGTTGTGGGTATTTCTCGAAAAGATAGAAGTTTTCCGGAGTTGTCTCCATGCAGCTGTCATTTTCTCTTGTGATGAAAGTAATCAGTGTGCAAATTGTTGTCTGCTTGGTGATTAAATCTGATAGCCATGTTTGTCCGGCTTTTGATTTCCTGCTTGTATCTAAAATTGCTCCACTCGGATCCAAATCTTGGTCAATCCACAACATTCTTTTCAGAAATTTCCTGCTCAATTTCCCAAACAAAGTTGCAATTTTCTCTGGACTGCTTAGAGATTTCCAAAGATTTCCAACATTTGCAAATGTAGGTTTAATGACTCTTAAATGTTTCGTAACTTCCTCTTCTATTTTAACTGACATCAAGACTATTGGCTTTGGAAATGGATCAAAGACAATTTTAATATATCCGTTGACGATCCAAGGAGGATGGAAATATGTGGCTCGAATGGGAACGTTGGTGAAAACATAATCAGTGAAATCAATATACTGAGCCCAGATGTGATAAGGATGCCATGAAATAGTTTGCCAAGGAGGATTCCACGAAGTGTGGGTGACCAATGCTTGGAAAAGCCCGTGCTTAAAATTATGCAATGGCAGGTTGGTGACCCATTTTGCTTGAACTCGTGAATACGAACCCATTTTGGAACTGCTCGTGTTCCAGGAAAAGCCGGAATCTGAATGGCGAAAAATTAGATCTTTGAAAGTGAACGGCGCCAGAAAAAGATTCGAAGCTATTTTGTCAGGTAGTCTGCCCCGAGGTCTGATCTCCCAGAATTGGTCGCATTCCAGCAAAATATGTACTTGGATTGAACAGAGCATTTGGTGTGGTGGGTTATCGGGCTGAAACCGGAATTCTGAAGATTTGTGGTCCAAACTGAAAAATCCTCGGTTACAGCGGATATGATGAAATGCATATATGCGAGATTGGAAAGTTTGAATCTTCCAAAAATGCTTAGATTGGACAACAGGGATATTTTTAGTTCCATAAACGAAGACATCTGCTATTTCTTCCAGTCTTTGGCTCCGATGCCCAGAGAAATGATAGTGGACCAGGTGGAGGAGACAGGTTTTAAATGGTGAAAGTAAATCTGAGAGGTCAACATTGACTTCATTTTGATTGTTAGATAAATTGGCGGAGATAACTTGTATTCCAAATACAATGTATTTTATGATATTGGCTAACTCCATTTTAAAAGGCCAGGCATTCCCGCTGAATGCTCGGTCAAGGCTTCTATCTCTTCTAAATACTTATGGAAGCCATATAACACGGAAGTATGGTGTTAGGTAGTTCCTTGTTCTGCTTTAATTTCCTAGGAAGTTCGTTCATTAAAAAGTGTAAAATATTAAAAAGACCAATATTCTTCCTGTCTGTGAGCTACTTTCTACAAAGGAATATAAGCTAAGTGAAATTACATTGCAAATACAGTACACAATGGAAAAAGGGAAGAGTTTATTGTTGATTCAATTTATGAGTACTCTATAGGACAAACTTATAACCTTTGTAGCGTAACTTTTCTTTATAATATATGGACATGACGAGGGGAAAAGCAGCCCAGAAAACCAGCTTGCTTGAATTGTAAAAATGTGTGAAAGTAAAATATATAGTAGGTAAATACATGTTCAGTAAAAACCATACATGCATTTCAGTTACTGTATTTGTAAACACCTAATCTATTTAACTAATAAAACAAAGCTAATGAATGAAAAGTGAATGCGTGCATTATATTCATGGCCGTAGCTTTTCAAAACCCATGAACTTTTAATTCACGACAGAAAATGTCTACCCAAACTTTCTTTCAGTTATCTCATTGATGACGGCAAAAAATATAAATGTTTGGCCCCCAGTTTGCAACTATTTTCTAATTGATATCTTTACCTTTGGTATTCACGATTTTGCAACTTAGAGCAACTTGAAGTAACCTAGCATTGATTTCTCTAATCATCTGTATACCTGTATTTGTACACAAATCCCACTTAATATTGTCATGTCTTTTAGAGATATTCAAATATGCATGAATGCTCAAAAATCATATAATAACACATATCCTTCAAGGAAAAGGGTAAAATTTGTGTAAGGTTCTAAGAAGAAAGTACATCTTTCATTTATTTTCCGATAAGAAGCGTTATCTTTTCTAATAATACGTGTATTCTATTCTCTGGTAGTGGAATTTGCCAACGTTTTGCATGCGCCAAGCAAAACATAAAAGAGTTACAAAAATGTGGAGAATCCGAATGTACCAAAACATTTATCTACAAAACTGTCAGATTTATTTGGCATTTATATACCTCCAATCAATTAGAGTGATATTGATAAGAACTAGCAAACCAACATATTAATTTGAATATCATCATTAATGTTTACTTTCCATTTTGATAAGCTGTCGGAGAAATTAATAGTTTCTACACACATTTAAAGTACTGATAATCTTATCAAGTTGAAAAACTCCAGCCTTATAATATTTTAATCATACGAATTTCTGGTCAAATGTGCTTATCTGTCTACGCAAACATGGACTTTTTTCGCGTTAGGCTGCGTTACCTGTACTGAGTGAGTACTCACTTTAGTTAATATTTGGCATTTCAATCTAACCTGTAATAGATTTTTTAAGTCAGTTGAAATAATACAAGCTGGCTAACTATTCAGAAAGCCATAAGCACCGCATGATCATAAACAGCCGCCGAAAATCCAAAATAAAGCATCTTTCATTGTACTCATAAATAAACACGAGCAACTTGTGCAAAAAAGTGACAATGGCAGAATCTCTCACTCCGGTCGAGAAAGTTTTTAAGGAGGAATTGGTAAATGTTTTAATTGAACAGTTATCGAGAATTTTGCCTTGCTGCCTAAAATTAACCAATGCCTCGAAGGTTTTTTTAACTTGCAACAATCTCCATTTACTATTTTCCTTCTTTCACAGTTACTGGACAAAATCCTGGAATATGCCATCCTTCTGGAAACTGATGAGGTTGATCGAGATGCACTCTACTCCACGCGCGTTGTCAATTCCAACTGGAGAGAATCTGTTACACGACTGCTCCGACAGTGGAATACGCCACTTTTCTATCTAGTTCTGGACAAGAGCAACTCCGTGAATGGAAGCGACTATGTAAACCAGAATGGCAAGCTGTTGGACCAATTTGTTGACTACATGGCTTCTCACCCAACCGTCCCAACTTTCAAGTTGAAACTTTTGGAAGACTTTTTTCGTGAAGAAAATGTAGCGAGTCTTGCTCGATGCTGGAGATTATGTGGAGATGGGCTTTTGAAGCTCACAGTAGTTTTCCCGATGGAAGGAAGTTCCTTCCCATCCATCCTTCCAAGAGTGACCTTCCCAAAATTATCAAGGCTGCGGGTGGTGTGCTCGGAAATCCAATTGGAAAACTTAGCTGACGGGGAAGAATTCGTGGACGATTGGGCGTTTAGTAACCTGCTGAATTCTCTACTTACGGACACCCCATCACTCTCCAATCTTGTGATAAAAGGTGTAGAAAACGATGTCCCAGATATTCCAGAATCCTGGAAGTATCTTTCACTACCCTTAAGCCTCACAAGCCTGGATTTAAGTTGCATAATGTCCAGCAACATATTTGAAGGACTCTTTGTGAGAAACCAGGTTCCAGACCTGAAGAAACTTGAAGTGTTTCTGCATATCCCTTCATTGCGAGAGGGATTATTTTTTCAGGTTCTTGAGAATTTGAAGGACTCTCTAGAGATACTGACCATAATGGGGCCTAACTACCAAGGTCCTGCGAGAGATCCCACTTACCTTCGACTTCCGGTCATGAATAAACTCGCGATACTCAACGTCAATTCCATTCACTGTGAATTGGAAGATCAACTCTTCTCCGTAGAGCAATTCCTTCCTAACCTGAGAAGTCTAACACTCTATCAGCAGACTGTTCCAATGCGCCGGAAATGGATAGAAAATCAAACTTTCTCCTCAGTGCAGTCTCTATTTATCGAGACTGTCGATGAGAATTTTAGATACAAGGACTGGTCCAATTTTATCAGGAGCTTAGATGCACAGACGTGTCAGCAAATTCAAATGGCTTTTCCAAATGTGACCAAGTTACAACTCAGCATATCCATGGACCAGACCTGTGGACTCAAATACATTTTTATGGAGATGAAACAGCTTACGTCGTTGGACATTGAAGTCGCCGGAACTGCACCTGACCGCAATTCTGACTTTTGGGATAGCCTTCTAATCGGTGCTCCTATTGAAGTCGTTGCAGGTCTCCGGGCGAACCCTTATTTTTGGGGGAACGTGCAGCTGGATTTGGACCAGTTTCCAGCACTGAATAACTTGCGGGGTGAGTGAAATAATTTGTAACTTCCATAATGGTATTATTTGGGAAATATTGTACACCCCGTGTTTTACAGCGACATTTGCCTTTGTGAACATAGATTTGAAATCACTATCGTTAAAAGAAGATTGTGATGCCCCAGCAGAGTACAAAGCAAATTTATCCCTCCCTCCACTCATCTCCGACTTGGCGTTTCACTTTACATTTCTAAAAATGGCTAAATTGAAGACGCTTAAGTTCCAACATCGTTTTGCGGTAAGTCGTACAATCAAAGGAATCGCAAGTTTTAAATAATCTGCTGTTTGATAACGTCTTTGTATATTTTTATTTTGCAGGTTTCGGAAAAGATGGCAGAGAAGTGGAGATCGCTGGATCGTACTCTTGTCTATACCACGTGGGAAACAGAATGATTGACTTGGATCGATTTCTGGCAGTGACAATGACTCTATGTTGCGACATATTAATTTGTAAAAAGTGTCATCATGGGTATCATGTCCTAAAATAAAGTTTAAAGTATTCTTTTGAACGCACAATTTTGCTTTGACTTCCGTTTTATGCAATGATTTTTACTTTTAATTATTCATTATCAGTAGAGCTATTCTTTTTCGCGCTGATTTCATAACATGTAAAACAACTAATTACGAAATGCATCTTAAAATTAAAATTACTCAATTGGCAACTGTTTTCCCCTTGATCATCATCATCTGTTTTCAACATTTTTAATTTATACTATATTCTTAAGAGTTATAGTATTCGTTTTGCTATTAAATTTACCAACCAAATAAGGTATTACATAGTTTTAATGGTAGACAATTGTTAAAACCGTTAGTTTAAGAAGTCAAATAAAATTGTAATACGGAATCAATTATGTTTGATATATAGAAATTATGGACGGTATGCGATCATCCAAATGAATACATTTTTTGATCAATAATACAAAATAATAAACACAGTCTAAATTCATTACATTTCCTTGAATACAAAGTACAGCATATATTCAGAGAGCAATAAAAACAGGTAGGAAATCAAAAGAAAACACGTGTCTTCCGGAACCTCCCGTTTTATTCACCACATTTCCTCTTGTGCATTACTTAGCAAACAACACAAAACCATAACCAGCTAAACATTTCAATATTCAAGCCAAATCGAGCCAACTGTTGACGTATTTTTTAGTTTCTTAATTTTTACGATATTTTTTAATACTGTAATAAGATAAACTTAAATATTAGTGAATCGAAAAGGAATATAGTGATTTTTTGTGTCTACGTTATTGTGTCAGTCGTGTAATAACCATGTATGCTCAAATACTGACAATATATATGCTATATGTATTCACCGTTGGTGAAGCTTTAAACCCATATAGCATGAAATATTCATGTTTCCATGGGAAAAATCAAATATGGCAGCCACATCAAATTACACATATCCTACAAAAAATTATTCTTCCAGAAGGAAGCCCAACTTTGATTCATTTCATAAATCCGCATGGATGTAACCTACCATCTCAATTGCTATACAGTACTGCTGTTATATCAAATACTCTAGAAAATACGTATGGATTATCGGCTTTAAAAGATTACTTCTCAATTAGAAAAGACTATCTTGTTGGAAGTGTTGAAGCCCCAAATATTTTTAATCAATCCGCATTTACTTTGTCCCCATGGAATCGTATCATTCATCTACACATACTTACATCACACTCATTCTCTAAAGCTTACGGGAACTTATGGACTCCATTTTCCACACATTTCACTCGCTACCTTCTAAATACCTATTTCGCCGACGGAAAACTTTTCCCTATGACCATAAAGCATGGAAATTCTGAGGCTTTATGTGACGGTTACTCAAGACCGTACGACTTACAAATTGGTATACTGCCTATTAATATTCCATATGAACGAAATAACGATATTTTAAAAATTGCCAATATATTTCATCAGAACATCGACTCTTATAATGAGTTAGGTTTAATGTACGCTCACAAGCTATTTATAACTGTTTATACTGAGCAAAATACTGCATTAGTTTATGGATACTGTCAGTTTTGCAACTATGAAAACGATAAACCTCCAAAGTCATCTTGGATAGAGATTACATGGCTGGATGTAAAGTCTCTTCAAATATTTGGATACACTCATTTGAATAAAATAATCAGAACACCCGTTCTGTTAGAAAGATACAGTCGCTTAGGGGGTATTTTTATATTTTTGATGGTAGACCCAAAAATACAAAACTTTTTCTATTCCGGGGATGAATTCGATCTTGACCTTGAACTATTTATAGTTGCTGCTCCTAACAATATAACAATAGGTCCTTATGACTATGATTATATTTTCGATGTTCTTGAGATATATGCACCAACTATCTATATGGCTCGTGAATGGTCCTCCACTTTGGTGACAGACGCTGTCTTTTTACAATTTCTTACATGCGATGGCGGATATTTGGAAAAGGGGGTTTCTTTAGAAGGCTATATTTCAGCTTTCGATACACCCACATGGCTACTTATAAGTGCCCTATTTATTTTAATGGTTGTCGTTTACAATATGGACAGAAAGAAACCTAGGACACGGCATACCTCAAAACTTGATATAATTTATGAGTATTTGGACAGCGCTTTAGCAGTAATTCGGATCTTCTTATATCAAGGAACTGAGATCAAGATTAGTCGGCTAGCTATACCAGTTCAAATATGGACATGTTGTATTTTCACAATAGCTTATTTCTATTTAGGTGATAACATCGGTGATTTGACAGCACCTAAGAAAGTCGTGCGTTTCAAATCTT